>PITA01001790.1:0-181459 GCA_004023965.1 Spilogale gracilis
AAAAAAAGATTATGAAGAACTTTAATAATGGTCTTAAAATATATAAAGGAATATTATTAAATTAAAGGTGGTTTTCATTTCTCTTAATGAAAGCATAATAATACTACATGACTTTAAACTACAGCATGAATAATCTAGGCTACATACAGTACTATCATTAACAAAGTTCTTTGGGTGTTTTTCATTTCTTTTTGTTTTTTAATAGATTTTTAATCATCTAGGGTAGTTAAAATTAAATCCTTTTAAAGATAAAAAGATGGACTCTGCTCTTTTCAAATGCTCTGATCTCCAGAGAATGAAAAATTTCTTCAAAAAATGAAGTTTCTTATAAAAGTATATTTATATCCTACCATTAATACATATTTCCTCATTAAAAATTTTTTAGTAGGCAGGGTATGTGGGTGTCTCAATCAGTTAAACATTTGACTTTGACTCAGGTCATGATCCTGAGGTCCTGGAATTAAGTCCTGCATGTGGCTCCCGGCTCAGGAGGCAATCTGCTTCTCCCTTTCTCTCTAACACTTCCCCAGCTCATACTCTCTCTGCCTCTCTCTTAATATATTAAATAAATAAATAAAATCTTGAGGGACTCCTGGGGGGCTCAGTCATTAAGCGTCTACCTTTGGTTCAGGTCATGATTCCGGAGTCCGGGGATCGAGCCCCGCATCAGGCTCCCTGCTTGGTGAGAAGCCTGCTTCTCCCTCTCTCACTCCCCCTTCTTGTGTTCAGCAGGCAAATAAATTATAATACACCCTCTTGAATTTTTTTTTAAAGATTTTATATATTTGACAGAGAGAAACACAGCCAAGGAGGGAACACAAGCAAGATGAGTGAGAGAGGGAGAAGCAGGCTTCCCGCCGAGCAGGCAGCCCGATGTGGGGCTCCATCCTGGGTCTCCGGGATCATAACGTGAGCCGAAGGCAGTCGCTTAACCAACTGAGCCACCCAGGCACCCCTGAATGTTGTTTTTTAATGGAAATAAAATTTAGAAAAATATTGAGTCTCAGAGCAATTAGTGTTTTTTTTTTCACTTTCTCTGTAGCTTCAGTTTTTTCTTTAATTCAATTTTCAACAATATACATATTTCCTGTTTTTGTTATTTTACCCTTATAATCCAGAAAAAAGTTAATTGAAAAAAGAAAGTTCTAATTTAATTTAGGTTAAGATTTATTTAAGAGATACAGGGTACAAAACCACAAGTGTCACTATCAATACCAAGATTTTACTTAAATATCAATTCAAATTCTCTGGTGAACCCAAAGATCACGTTAATGCGTTCTGAACATGAATTCATAGTATAAAGAGCTAGGCTTATCAAAGTGTACTTATCCTAACATTTTTCAAGTGTGTGGTCTCCAGAAAATCCTTCACACCTCTGGCTCTCGTTCCACATTTGTAAAATGAAAGAGGTGGACAAATGATCTGTTTTCCTTCTAATGCTACAAAATGTAGCCCACTTTGGGAAAGTGATATTTTACACTCATACATGTTTCCATTATTGACCTTGCTGAAACATTGTGTTTTGCCTTTAGAATAAAATTTTTAATCTGATATGTGTTTGGACTTCAAGAGTTGGTAAATGATTTTCACATATATTTTTCTCAATTAATATTCCTCTAATTGTGCCAGATCTCAAATCTTGAGGAATTTATGTTGTATGTTAATTAATTAATAAGACTACTGCTTTTAATTAATTAATTAAGACTACTGCTTTTGCTTTTGCACAGTAAGGGAAACCACCAGCAAAATAAAAAGACAACCTACTGAATGGGGGAAGACATGTGCAAATCATATATCCAATAAGGAGTTAATATCCAAATAAAATAAGGATCTCATTCAACTTAACAACATAAAACAATCTGATTAAAAAATGGGCACAAGACTAGAATAGACATTTTTTTCCAAAAACATGCAGATGGCCATCAGACACATGAAAATATATTTAATGTCACTTATCATCAGGATAATGCACATCAAAACTACAACGGGATAACACTTCACACCTGCTCAAATAGCTAAAATCAAAAGAAAAAAATGTGTTGGTGAGGATGTGGCAAAAAAGGAACCTCATGCACTGTTTGTGGGAATGTATTGGTACAGAGACTCCAGAAAACAGGATAAAGTTTCCTCAAAAAAATTTTTAAAAGGAAATATGATCCAATAATTCCACTATTGGGCACCTACTGGAAATAAATAAAATATTTACTAAAAAAGATATATGCACCTCTATTATTATTGCACTATTATTTATAATAGCCAAAACATGGAAGCAACCTAAGCATTTAAAATAGACGAATGGATAAGGAAAATGTATTAAATATACAGAATGGAGTATTACCACAACCATAAATGATAAGATTGTGCCATTTAGGACAACTTGGATGGACCTAAAGTTATTATGCTAAGTGAAATAAGTCAGATCGAAAAAGTCAAATATCATATGATTTCATTTATATGTAAAACCAAAACAATAAATGAATACACAAACAAAAAGCAGAATCAGACCTATAAATACGAGGAAGAAATTTGTGGTTGCCAGAGAGGGAGAAGGGAGGGAGGGATGGGCAAAATGGGTGAAGGGAAGCAGTTTCTATATATGGAAAGAATAATCATGGAAATAAAAGAGAAAGCATAAGGAATACAGTCAATGATATTTTAATAGCATTGTATGGTGACAGACGGATGCCACATGTGGTGTGGACATAGCAAAATGAATAAACTTGTCAAGTCACTATGTTGTTCACCTAAAGCTAATGCAACACTGTGTCAATTATACTTGATCTTTTTAATTAAAAAAAAAGACTATTGCTTTTGATTGATTCCTCTAAGAATTAAAATACTCAAGCAGAATCTTGATAGCCCAAGAGTCAAGAATGTGGAAGTGCTTTAGATAGCCAAGAAATCCTTTAATACTTAAAGTTTTATATATTTGTCATGCCATAGACCTCTAACTTTTTAATTTATGGTAGTGCTATGTGGCTATCAAATAGAAAAAAAAATCTTTTTTTTAGTCCAATCTTTTGATTTATATTTAAATTAAAGTGTTTTAAATAAAGACAACTTTCCTTTCAGAAATGCTGGAAGCAGCAGCTATATTGTTGTACAATGAATATTATTTACTATCAACTTCATTATAAATATAATTTACCAAACAAGAGAATGATCTACTTTATGTGATCCAAAGTGCCAGTGATGAAAATGAAAAAGGCCAGGAAAACTTTAAAATTGTAAATTTGGGGGGATAAAGGTATATAGCAACAATGGACTGGGAAAGAAATAGAACACTAAGAGGACATTTTAGCCAAATAAAACACCATAATAGATAACCGTTTAAACATAGCATTCTCAGTCTCATATTCATTTCTTACTCAATGATGCTGATCAGTAAAACAACTTTTATTGCAGCCTTAGTGAAAACTAGACTACAATTCCATGTGCAAAAAGCATACATAAGTGACATTTTCTCCTCAAAACAATTCATGAATAACTGAATATCTTACATATCATATGATTTCATTTATATGTAAAACCAAAACAATAAATGAATACACAAACAAAAAGCAGAATCAGACCTATAAATACGAGGAAGAAATTTGTGGTTGCCAGAGAGGGAGAAGGGAATGGTTATTCCACACTCGTATAAACTTTTTTCCTTTTTTCTTTTCTTTTCTTTTCTTTTCTTTTCTTTTCTTTTTTCTTTTCTTTTCTTTTCTTTTCTTTTCTCTTTTCTTTTCTTTTCTTTTCTTTTCTTTTCTTTTCTTTTCTTTTCTTTTCTTTCTTTCTTTCTTTCTTTCTTTCTTTTCTTTTTCTTTCTTCTTTCTTCCTTCTCTCTCTCTCTCTCTCTCTCTATCTCTATCTCTATCTCTCCATCTCTCTCTCTCTCTCTCAAGATTTCTGTCCCATCTGGAAAAAACACCCTGGTAAGGGAGAAGTTGACTCCATTGTGACTGAAATCTGCCCAGGAAAGGAAAGTTGTCAATATACACATATATACACATATACACAATATACACATATACACAATAACGCATCACAATATAGTGATGTGTTAACCTAAGAACCCTCTTAAAGTTAACTCTCTAATTAAAGACAGGGAAATGATAGAAAGCTGGCATGGTAGAATATATTTGTACTAAGCTCCTGCTAGCTTATTTTAATGCAACTCTTAATAATAACACTTTGCTAAACTGGAAATGGGCCTAAATTGAGACATCCCTGGACAAAATGTCACACTTTTAACTATTTCAAAATTCAACTTAGTTTTACACTCCAGTTGCTTAATTAAGCAAGTACTCAATCTACACTGCAGTTAAAAAAAAATGAGACTTTGGGGCGCCTGGGTGGCTCAGTTCGTTAAGCGACTGCATTCGGATCAGGTCATGATCCGGGACACCTGGGATCGAGCCCCACATCGGGCTCCCTGCTCGGCGGGAAGCCTGCTTCTCCCTCTCTCACTCTCCCTGCTTGTGTTCTCTCTCTGGCTGTGTTTCTCTCTGTCAAATAAATAAAATCTTAAAAAAAAAAAAAAAAAGAGAGACTTCCTCAGGAACTTGAAAGTAAGAAAAGTGTCTGAAGAATTAACCTTTAAAAAAGATACATTACGGGTTGAAAAAGAGATGTGCAAAGTTACCATGAAAAAAAAAATGCTCCCAGGCCAGCACCAATTCAGAGGAAACTTAAAATAACTTGAACAAAGGCATTCAGATTTATGAAGAAACAGTCACTTCAAGTGATTGTCAACCAAAAAAGCATGTAAAAGTGTCAGAGAGCAAGGGTCACATAGATCTAGTAATGCACTGTCCTGAAGAGACCATGCCTGCCGAAAAGAACTGAATTTAGGTATGACCATATCTGTTGTGAGAGTTGTCACAGGCTTCAATGTCCTGATACCATAAAACTCTTAGTTCCTTTAATTCTACCTGTCATGATTATGTGACCAATAACAACCCTTGACTTTGATCTATCTATCCAAGGGAGATGTGTATAAGGGGAGAAAGAATTGATCGTAGGAACCTGATATGTTTTTGATCCCATGAGGTCCACTCCTTCTGAAATGCTGTTGCCTTATTTCATTTCAGACTCCTGCTGAATGGATTACACATCAGTGTTCAAAAAATAGCCTCATTTAAACAAATGTTCAGAGGAATTTGCACCAATACCATATGTGAAATGCATTCACAATTAATTCGTGTTTTACAGCGCTAATGAAAATGTCAGGGCTTTTTAAGTGTTTGTTTAAAAAAAAACTATTGCATGGAGCACTGGGTGTGGGGCATAAACAATGAATCTTGGAACACTGAAAAAATAAAATTAATTATTAAAAAACCTAATAATTTAGAAACAACTTTTTTCTAGATGTCATACATTGATGAAACACTTTCTAAACATTAGTGTGTTTAATTTTCAAAACCCTGCCAATGAAGGTTGTATGGTATCCTATAATTAACCCAAATTTACAGATGAAAAAAACGGATGTACAGCCACTGAGTGGCAAAGCTAGATTTTGAGCTCAGGCTTTGGTTCTAGAGCTACTGTCTAATGATGTCTTCAATATAGATTGTAACAAACCAGGAGACTGTACAATCTAAAATCCCCTCACATATGAAAAAGCAAATTCTTTGTACAAATTCTTAATAAAGTATCCGGCTATTTTTTACTGAAATCTATTCATTTCTTGGTTAAGTACCTTTTTTCTAGCAGCAACTTTTAACTGGCATCTTGAAGTCTGAATACACTGCAGTCATTTATTTAATTGAGATCTATTAAAATAAGATAACTAAGCACTAATCAACAACATATATTTATCAATTAACTGGTGATACATATTTATTTCTCATGCTCATGCTAACTAATGGGGTACTCTGAGTGGTTTAAAAGTGTTTAAGACCATAATTAATTTACAAAAATCAAGTATTAAAATACAAAATCAACTTTGAATAGTGACTCATTTCTTTCTTTCTTTTCTCTCTCTCTCTCTCTCTCTCTCTCTCTCTCTCTGATCCCGTGAGGTCTCCACAGACACACACACGAACACATGAGCATACTTTTTTTTCCAGTGTTCCAAGATTCATTGTTTATGCACCACACCCAGTGCTCCATGCAATACATGCCCTTCTTAATACCCACCACCAGGCTCACCCATCCCCCCACACCTCCCTTCCAAAACCTTGAGTTAGTTTCTCAGAGTCCACAGTCTCTCAGGCTTGATCTCCCCTTCTGAATATACTTTTTATTTTTATTTCTTATATATATTTTTAAGATTTTATTTAGTTGACAGAGAGAAACACAGCCAGAGAGGGAACAGAAGCAGGGGGAATGAGAGAGGGAGAAGCAGGCTTCCCGCCGAGCAGGGAGCCCGATGTGGGGCTCGATCCCCGGTCTCCGGGATCATGACCTGAGCCGAAGGCAGTCGCTTAACCAACTGAGCCACCCAGGCGCCCCTGAATAAACTTTTTAAACATGACATAAATGTTTAAATCATTTTGTAGGAGAATGCAGTAAGTGCTGAAATCAAAAGGAAATCTCTCCTGAGGAATAGTTAGATATTTACATATTCTTTTTTTTTTTAAGATTTTATTTATTTGACAGAGAGAAACACAGCGAGAGAGGGAACACAAGCAGGGGGAATGAGAGAGGGAGAGGCAGGCTTCCTGCCGGGTCTCCGGGATCATGTCCTAAGCCGAAGGCGGTCGCTCAATCAACTGAGCCACCCAGGCGCCCCTACATATTTTTTTTTTTTAAATAATTTTATTTATTTGACAGAGAGAGAGATCACAAGTAGGCAGAGAGGCAGGCAAAGAGAAGAGGAAACAGGCTCCCTGTTGAGTGGACAGCCAGATGTGGGACTCAATCCCAGGACCATGGGATCATGACCTGAGCCAAAGGCAGAGGCTCAACCCTCTGAGCCACCCAGGCACCCAATATATTTACATATTCTACGTAACATTTAATTTCATAGACCTGTGCCAATTCAGCCTTCAAGCTTCTGTTTAATGGGAAAAGTAATAACTGAGGAAAGATTTGAATTGGAAGCCGGAAACCAAAAAAGGAAGGGAGAGAGAAGGGAGGGGGGAGTTGTGATGACATTGGGAAAATTTGGATGAGTTTGTAGACCTGAATAAACTGGTTCCTATTATTTAAAAAAAGATGTTGCACGAATACAAATTTTTATCCCCATCACCACCAGAAACCTTATATTTTTAAATTTGTCTTGCATGTTTCTCTTCAGGGGAGGACAGTAAGTCAAATTGAAATAACTCAAAATTGTTTTGCTTGACATCTACAAAAGCAGTCTTTAACAGATAAGGGACCTAAGAAGAAGATTCTACATTGCCTTGCATCCCAGGGAGTGTCCCATTGTTGATTAAGCAAACACTACATTCCAAATGATAATAGGATATCCTAGAAAGTGAGCTCTACTTACAGAGCTATGTATATGCTAACTATCCTTTGCCATCTGTTTACTAAGTCTAACACACTTTTGCCCTGGTGTGCTTGCATTGTTTGGAAAACAGAACACTTACCCATTATACTCAACAATAAAATTGGCCCAGTGGGTGTAATGAAGCAATAAAACAGTATTCTTGGCAAGCATTGACATCACAGTTTGAGATTTTATATTGTTGCTGAGGAATAATTTCTAGAACAATTACTTGTGGGCAAATATATTAATAATATTCAAGTACAATCAAAGTTGAGTAGCAGATCTACAAAATGGGAAATTTGAAGTTCAGGTTGACAGTCTGTCTATGTTTTGGCATATCCCCTGAACCGGATTCCACAGCATGTACTAATTTTATTCTGGCTTCTGCCCTCTGTGATGATAGTTGCATTTAAGAAGTATAGCAAATAGGGCGCCTGGGTGGCTCAGTGGGTTAAAGCTTCTGCCATCAGCTTAGGTTATGATCTCAGGGTCCTGGGATCAAGCCCCACATGGGGCTCTCTGCTCTCAGCAGGGAGCCTGCTTCCTCCTCTCTCTCTGCCTGCCTCTCTGCCTACTTGTGATCTTTCTCTCTGTCAAATAAATAAATAAAATCTTTTAAAAAAAAGTATAGCAAATAAATTTTTTGAGGATAGTTCTTTACAAATTTATTTTTTTTAATTCTTATATTTATAAACTTGCTTTTATTTCAAATTACTGAAAAGTTCCTCTTTGAAATGACTAGAAGTAATTTCTCCAAAAACATGTGTTAAGGATTTTGTTGTGGTCACTGAGCATGTCTAGCAGCTACAAATTCATAAGCAATCTTTTGTGGGTTTCAAATGATCACGGTTATATAAATAGTAACCTAGAAATGTGGAACAAGTTCACAAGAACTATGTGAAGTCACATGGTATGAAGGTAAAATTAAATACTGATGCATATAAAACTGATCTCTATGAATTACCTCACGCTTCTCTAGCATTCCTTCATAAAATTGCAAGCCTTTAAACCCATCCATCCATTAGAAATAATTAGTAATAGGACATAGATATCTTTTTCTTTCTCTATATAGATAGCTTTCCATTCTTTTAATTTTGGGTGGATTCAGCCGTGTTAAAATAACAAGAACATGACCTATTCTTTTACAATGACTATTTACAAATGATATTCTATGAAATTCTAAAATCTACCAAAAATGTTTAAAAATAGCAAAAATTCATATTCAAACAAGTTTTTTTTTTTTTTTTCTAGATGACATGACTCGTTATTCATCTATAAGAAACATGTCCAATTTGGGGGCTCCTGGATGCCTCAGTCAGTTAAGCAACTGACTCTTGATTTTGTCTCAGGTCTTGATTTCAAGGTCCTTGGATCCAGCTCTAGGTAGGGCTCTGGGCTCAGCAGGCCGTCTGTTTGAGATTCACTCTCTCTCCCTCTCTCACCGCCCCTCCCCCTTCTCTCTCTAAAAACAAAGTAAATCTTAGAAAAAGGAATGCCCCATTTTAATGAAATTGGCAATAAGTATTTTAATTATTGATTTAACATGGTGAATTCAGTTAAGCATAGCATTCTATTTTCTTTATAAATACAGGCAGTGTATAACAGAAGTCATTTTCTAAATTATTAATTGGGTTTGGTAATTATTATTCGTTGGATTAGATATATTTTTAAATAGTGTATTATACTGACTTCTTAGGACTATTTTGCTCACTGTTATCACTAACAGGTGTCTCCAGAGCATATTTTTCTTCTAGACTTAATTCTAGCTGGAAGATATTATGACAGAATATGAGATTTCGTTTTATACAACTTTATAGTTTTTAATTCTTTAAGCTGATAGTCATTTTTTCAAAAAATCAAGAGACACTAGTAAAATGTATAGTACTTGCAAAACAGCCGTTAATGAATAAATACTTTTGGTGCCTAGTCTACGGAAATATAACTAAAATAAAGACTATTGTTTAGGGCTAACTGGGTGGCTCAGTCAGTTAGGCATCTTCCTTCACCTCAGGTCATGATCTCGGGGTTCTGGGATTGAGCCCCACATCAGCCTCTCTGCTCAGTGAGGAGACTGTTTCTCCCTTGCACTCTCTCTCTGTGCTTTCTCTCTCTTCTCTCAAATAAATAAAATCTTTTTAAAAAGACTATAGTTTAAAATATTTCAGTGGGGGAATGAAACAACCCAGACATTAGTAACACAGCTTTCTAAAAATTATATTTTATGAGAAACACAAGAAAAATGTAAAAAATATCTTATGATTGATACTCAGATAATCATTTTGAAGTGCCAATCTCTTTAAAAAGTGGTGATTTTGGGGCACCTGGGTGGCTCAGTTTGTTAAGCAACTGCCTTCGGCTCAAGTCATGATCCCAGAGATCTGGGATCGAGCCCCACCTCGGGCTCTCTGCTCGGCAGGAAGCCTGCTTCTCCCTCTCTCACTCCTCCTGCTTGTGTTCCCTCTCTGGCTGTGTTTCTTGCTGTCAAATAAATAAAATCTTAAAAAAAAAAAAAAGTGGTTATTTCTAGATTTATAAAACAACATTCTTCACTTATAGAATTCTCTCCTACAAAGAATTTGATATTACGATAATGATGAAATAATTTTCTTCTACCCAGCCACCCTCCCAAGCAGGCACCACCTCTATCCTTTTCCACCCCAGCAACTGTAGTTCCTTGCTCCTGGCCTCAGGGTTAGGAGAATGACTCGGGACTAGCAACTCATGGTGACTTAATCCAAAAGAGACATCTGACCCAAAACTGGGCCATTCAGAGACCCTCTGTGAGATTTTATGTTCAGATGCTAAGAGGATTATTTTCTCTACACTGCAATCTGTGAGTCCGGTATCTCTTAACAACCTCTGCTTCCCCTGAGTGAAGAAATCCTATTGCAGCCTGAAAAAATGAAGCAGTGTTAGCCAGTCTCCAGGGTTGTTCCAGTGTTCTTCACCTCTCTGTAACCATGTTCCTGTGCAAAAATGATGGCGTGTGACTCCTGATCTAGCATCATGAGGCTTCTGTCCTGCATACTCATAGGCCATCGGCTTTCAGGGAAACCAGTTGACACACTGAAAGGCCACTCAAACAACCCTTTGAAGAGGTACCTACAGCAAGGAACTAAGGCCCCCGACCAAGAGCAAACCCCAGCTCTAGAGCCATTTGTGTGAAGTACCTTGTAAGTGGATCCTCCAAACCCCAACTGGCTTTCAAGAGATTACTGATGTCATGACAACATTTGACTACAATCTCACAAGAAACCCTGAGCCAGAACCACCTAGCTAATCTGTTAATTCCAAGCCTACAGAAAATGTGTGAGGTAATAAATATGATTTTATGCTGCTAAGTTTGACAGCAATTTATTACACAGAGATTGGAAACTAATACTGAAATCAGTAGAGTCATGAAGAAATAAGAAATAGAAAAGGAAAGAGAATTGTAGCAGAAGTGTTCAAACTTGAGACCTGCTTTACCTGAATTTTTCTTTTTCTATCTTTAATTTACCCAATATCCTTCCCATTTGTAAGTGTCATTAAATTATTTTTCATATTCAGGTACTTGATTTAGTTTTAGGTCACTTGCAGCTTAAGGAGTATGACTAAGGTTGTTGATGATATGATGATATGGCAATATGACGATATCCATTTAAGGATACCTTTAATGAACCAGGCACTAGGTTAAACACTTATGCCATTTTTATGATCAAATCATAACTGAGTACTTACATACACAGGCCAAGAAACTAAACTGGGTTTTATTTATTTTATTTATTTATTTATTTATTTTAAGATTTTATTTATTTGACAGAGAGAAACACAGCCAGAGAGGGAACACAAGCAGGGGGAGTGAGAGAGGGAGAAGCAGGCTTCCTGCTGAGCAGGGAGCCCGATGTGGGGCTCGATCCCTGGTCTCCAGGATCATGACCTGAGCCAAAGGTCTCCAGGATCATGACCTGAGCCACCCAGGCATCCTAAACTGGGTTTTAGATGCAGGTCTATCTAAAACCAAAGCCCAAGTTTTTCCACCATGACTCTACAGTTCATATTTCCATCTACCTGGAGAGGGTTTAATATCAGTAAAGGCAGGACTGTTTATATCATTCACTCCAAAGAAATTATTAGTTAACATAAATTTTAATTCTTAGAAAATTAATACTTTCTTACGGATATTTAATATCCCAATGACTCTGAAGAAGTCCTTTGTTGTGCCCAAGTCATGAGACCCCCGAAAAAGACCACCGGAGACCTGAGTCAAAGCCAAGCCGCAAGGGTCATTTATTGTCAGGTTCGAACTTGGGCCTCCATGCGGACGTTAATGGTCACGCTCAGAGACCCTGAACAGCAAATTTTTCAGCTTTTTATAGGCTGGCACAAACAAGTCTAGGACCTCTTCCTTTTGCAGTATCTGGGGGCCTCCCAGAGTTTCAAGGACATGAACAGGGGAGGGGTTGGCCAAGCAATGCTGAAGCAAGCAGTTTTACAGAAGCGAGATAGCATAAGCAAGCACCACAAGGGGCACTTTCTTTTGCAGTTATCTGGGGGCCTCCCAGAGTTTCAAGGACATGAACAGGGGAGGGGGTGGCCAAGCAAAGCTGAAGCAAGCAGTTACAAGTTACAAGTTACATTTATTTACTTAATGACTTCTTCCAAAATTTCCCCTCCAGGCAGAATTAACTTTCCCATCACTTTGCTCACTTAGAAGTTCATTCATAAGGCTAACATAACCCTTTCACAAGGAACATTTATTATTTAGAAATAGCTTTCTCACTTAAATAGATATTAAACTTATTTAAGACAGTAATTTGAGCTTAGCCATTTTTATGCATGTTTCTATTATAAAGTATTACAATCATACCAATTTTGAAAGAGAAAAACATTAAAATCTTAATGCAATTATTCGAACACCACTTTCCCTAAAATTCATATATAAGATGTTGACGGTTATTACATGGAAAATAGGAGATCTAAGGATAAACTGGCTTAGAAAAATCTGGGTTAAGCAAAGTTAAGGACATTTATCTCCTGCTTAAGAGACATCTTAGAAACTTTAATGTATAGATTCTTATTGTAACTTTAAAAATGAAGTACAGAGCATGCAGAACTTTCCTAATTTACTTGGTCACCAAATCCTCTCATCACAAAGCTTTTGGGCCAGTGTTTCACGGAACTTTGTGAATAGGTGCAATATTCCATTACATATTTAGGCTCTTTATAATTTTCACTTTTATAAATAAGTCAATAATAAAAAGTACTTAGATATTTACATTTTTTGCATATATTCTGAAAAATTTCCTTAAATTATACTCAGAAAGATGTAAGTACTGCTTCAAAGACTAATAACTTAGATTTTCATGTATATTGTTAGTGTCTAAAGTGATTATACCCATTTTTATACTACAGAAGATGTGAGAATGTCAGTTTCATTGAACTCTTGTCAGCATTAGGTATTATATTCTTGCTTAATTTTGTGAATGAAATAAGTGAAAAGTGATAACTCATAGCTGTGAATATTTTTATTTTTATTTTATTAGGAGGTAGGACAAATCTATGTTTTTATTAGAACTTCCTCTTCGTGAAATTTATTTGTGTAAAACTTCATTAATTTTAACACCTATGGGGGCACCTTGGTCGCTCAGGCATTAAGTGTCTGCCTTCTGCTCAGGTCATGATCCTGGAGTACCTGGATTAAATCCCACATCAGGCTCCCTGCTCAGCAGGAAGCCTGCTCCTCCCTATCTCACCCTGCCTCCTTGTGTTCCCTCTCTAGCTGTGTTTTTCTCTGTGAAATAAATACAATCTTTTAAAAAAATTAACACCTATGAAACTTTGTGCAATCACTGCTATAATCAGCACATAAAACCCTCCACACCCCAAAAACTCTCTTGAGTTAGCCCTTTGTGTCACATTCTTGTTACTCCTGGCAACTACTGATCTGTTCTTTGTCACTAATTTTGTCTTTTCAAGAATGTAATATTAAAGGAATAAAAAGGTATATATAGTTCTTTGGTGAAATGTCTGTTCAAGTCTATTGGCTGGAATTTCCAGAATATATGTATATATAATGTAAAAAGATGTCATCTCTATTTACAGGCTAATAAAAATATTAAACTCAACTTAACTAGACATAATCCATTGGTCAAAACTCCTATAGATTTGAGGTCAACCCTAAGTGGAAGACTGGATAGGTAGAATAGTGAATTATGTAAGAAGGGTGTCAAATAACGGCAATTTACACAGAAATCAATAAATTTTTTCTCAAACATGAAAATAAAATAAGCACATTGTAGCAGAGAATGGGGGGTGGGGCAGAACCAAGGACAAGCTATGCTGACTTTCAATAATTGTTCAGTTGTAATTACCAAAACTCGCAAAATTTTCATCTCTTTTAAATCTTTTTAACAATTGTTTCATAACCTGAATTTATCATATTCACAAAAGGGTTATATAAAAGAAATTTAGAGGTTAAAATGTAAAAATAAACATACTATTTATATTTACATATTCTGGAAACAAGACTTTTGTTGGCAGGTTCAGCTTCAAGGGCATTTAACCTGTGCAGTTGCATGAGACCTCGTACTCAGGAGGACTTTGTTTCTGGAGTTTAATGTTCTGTGGTCTTTGTCTTGACATTCTTAATTATATTTGTGTTTGACAAGTAAACTCTATTAGGAAAATAAGGCATATCTCAGGGAGATGGGTCTTAGGGCTTTGACTGACATGCCACCATGTGCCTCCCCAGGATGAGTCCTTGGCTGTGTACTCTCCATTCTGTGGTGCCCAGGCCCTGCCTTCTCCTCACTGACACCCCCCCCCCATTGTGGCTGCCATCACCTTCTGCCCAGAGTTGCAATTTTGTCTTGGTAGGGAAATGGACGTATTTTCCCCTCACTCTTGTTGGGAGCCAGAGTCAGGGTTGGGCACACGCACCCTCATTTATCTTGGGTGAGAGAATACTGCTGGCCATCCCTACTCTGGGCTCCTAGTGCCAAAGCACATTCAGTGATCCCTCACCAAAGTACCCAGGAAGAGTTACAATCTGTTGGGTGTTGCTCTCTGTCATGGGTTGCGGTGGTGGCCTTATGAAAAGTGGAGCCAGCCTTCCTTGCTCTGAGCTAGGTAGGAGTATGTAGGTTCCTGAGGGAGCAAGAGATTTTAACAAATAAAAACACTATGACAGCAAGGCAGGGATAAATAGGGGGAGCACAGAGGATTCTCACCCCATTTCAATGCTCATTCATCTTATACTGCAGCCATATAATGACTACATACATGACCCCTCACCTTGCTGGAGCACAGCTTCCAGATCAGCCCCAACATCAGCGCCCACCTCCTCCTCCCTCCCCACAGACAGCCAGCTTCTTCTTACTTCTTACTTCGGAGGGTAGTTATTTAATGAAAGCATAGTTTCCTCTCCAACATCTTAGACATGTTAATGAACAATCAAAACAAAATATGTGAATAGAGACCAGCCTTGGTAAATAAGAGTATCAACTTAATAACAGGTCATTCTCCTAGAGGAACTTTGAGAGTGTGCTCCATATGCTTTACCAGACAAAATAAAGAAGACATTTTTTTTTTAACCAAAAGGAGAAAAGTTTACCCATTTAACATTCATTGATAAGAGAATTAGAAGTGTCACTTGCCAAAAAACTGGAAAAGAAAACTCCTCTCTGACCTCCCCATTAAATTTATATACATGAAGATTGCTTTATGATTTTCAGATATGACACCAAAAGCACAATCTATGAAAGAAATAATTGATAAATAGGACTTCATTAAAATTAAAAGCTCCTGCTTTGTGAGAGACCATGTCAGGAAATTGAAAAGACAAGTCACAGGCTAGAAGGAAATATTTGCAAGAGGTAATTATGAGAAATAACTGTTATCTAAAATTGACAAAAACATAAAATCCTTTTCTAAATAAGCCCAAGTGCTTATTCTGATCATTATCACTAGTCCCACTGTTTACATCCAATCTTCCAATTATTGCTTAAATAAATTAAAGTAATAAAAGAGCCAATACATATAAATCTATCTATGTTCACTCACATATATATGGATATGGATATATGTAAATATATGTGTATGTATATACAAAGAACTCTTAAAACTCAACAATAAAAACCCAAATAGTCTGATTTAAAAATGGGCCAAAGGCCTTAAAAGTCATCTCACCAAAGAAGATACAGAGATGACATGCATATAAAAAGCTGCACATCATATGTCATCAGGAAAATGCAAATGAAAACAACAATGGAACCTTGCTATGTACCTATTACAATGGCCAGACTCCAGAAGAGTGACAACACCAAATGTTGGTGAGCATGTGGAGCAACAGGGATTCTCATACATTGCTGGTGAGAATGCAAACTGGGGTAGCCACTTTGGAAGACAGTTTGACAGTTTTTATAAAACTAGATATACCCTTGCCACTTGATCCAGCAATCATCTGCCCAAAAGAGTTGAAAACTATTGCCCAAACTTGGACACAACCAAGGTATCATTCAGTAGATAAACAGATAAATGAGTAGACTATGATGCATCTAAAAATAGAATACTAGTCAGTGTTAAAAAGAAATGAGCTATCAAACCATGAAAATACATGGAGGAGCCCTCAATGCATATCACTAAGTGAAAAAATTCAAACCATGAAAATACATGGAAGAAACTTCAATGCTTATCACTAAGTGAAAAAATGCAGAGAAAGCTACATACTCTATGATTCCAGCTATATGACATTCTGGAAAGAGGCACAATAATGGAGAAGGCAAAATATCAGCAGCTACCAGAGTTGGATGGGGAGTGAAGGGATAACTAGACAGAGCACAGATGATTTGGGGGAGCACCCAAAATACTCTGTATAATACTATAATGATGAATACATGTCATTATATATTGTTCAAACCCACAGAATGTACAATTTAAAAGTGAATCAAAACGTAAACTAAAGACTTCGGTGATCATGCAGTATCACTGTAAGTTCACTGGTTATAGCCAATGTGCTACTCTGGTAGGGGACGTTGATAGGGGGTGGGGATATATGTGTGTGGGCAGGGAGTATATGTAAAATCTCCGTACCTTCACATCAATTTTGCTATAAACTTAAACTGAATCTAAAAACTAAAGTCTTTTTTTTTTTTTTTAAGATTTTATTTATTTATTTGACAGAGTGAAACACAGCGAGAGAGGGAACACAAGCAGGGGGAATGAAAGAGGGAGAAGCAGGCTTCCCGCAGGAAGCCTGATGTGGGGCTTGATCTCGGGTCTCCGGGATCATGACCTGAGCCAGAGGCAGTTGCTTAACCAACTGAGCCATCCAGGTGCCCCAAAACTAAAGTCTTTTAAAAAATACTATGAATTGAGAGAGAAACCGTGATAGGGACAAGTTTTATTTTAGTACATTTAATGCCAATTTTCTCCTGCTTTTTGAACAAGAAACCTGTGTTTTCATTTTATACTGAGCCCACATATCAAATGCAGCAAGAACCGTTTGTTGATATGTGTTTTGAAAATATTTTCTGCCGGTATATAGTATGCCTTTTCATTTTTTTAACATGGTTTTTGCAGAGCAAAGAGTTGACATTTTGATGAAGTGGAATTTATCAATTTATTATTTCATGGGCTCTGTTTCTGGTGACATGTTTTAAAACACTTATCTTGACCCAGTTCACAGAGATGTTGTATAATTTCTATGAAAAGTTTTATAGCTTTACATTTTACATTTAGAGATCTATGATCCAAACATATGAGCTATTTAATGTTTTTAATCTATATTATTTCTTTTTTTTAAGATTTTATTTATTTATTTGAGAGAGTGGGAAAGAGGGAGCTGGGTGGGAGCAGTGGGCGAGGGACAAGCAGACGGTGCACTGAGCATGGAGTGCTACCTGGGGCTTGATCTCAGTACCCCAAGATCATGACCTGAGCCAAAACCAAGAGTTGGATGCTCAACTACCTGAGTCACCAGGTGCCCCTAATCTATACTATTTATTCTTGAGACTTTCTCTCCTCTCTTTCTGGGATGAAACTTTTCTCATTGAGCTATATATCTCCATCTTGTTTTTCCTGCATTTTTACAATTTTATTTTTTACCAGTGCTCTATTACATATGTTTCTACTGAGAGGTATGACAATTAAAAAGCAAAAACAAGGGTGCCTGGGTGGCTCAGTGGGTTAAATCTTCTGCCTTCTGCTCAGGTCATGATCTCAGGGTCCTGGGATGGAGGCCACGTGAAACTCACTGCTCAGCAGGGAGCCTGCTTCTCTTCTCTGCCTGCCTCTCTGCCTACTTATGAGCTCTGTCAAATAAATAAGTAAAATCTTTAAAAAAAAAAAAAAGGCAAAAACAAAACCTCTTTTCAACTTTGACCAAATGTTTGGTGAATCCATCTATCGAGTTCTTAAAGACTATGTATTTCAGTTATAGAATTTGAGTTTAACTTGGTTTTATAGATCCCTGTCCTTTGGTGAAATTCTACAATGTATCGTTTATTTTTGTCAAAATATTGACTTCAGTAATATTTTCCCCTCTGATATCTGAATAATTTGTGTTCTACGCCTCTGCCTTTTCTCTTGGTTTTGATACATTTCTTGATATACTTGAAAAATTTTACTAAATGGTGGGAAATGCATATAAAAATATATAGGGACTCCAAAAGACAGTTGTCTCCCTCACAGATTACTTCTCTTCTGGTGTTCAACTAGAATTTAGGCAGGTCCTCTTGAGTCAATCAGAAAATGAAATGAGAGTCCAGACTTTTGGGCCTTACTTGTAGGGCATAACTTTTCAGGAGCCTCAGATGAACCTGAGGTATCTACCTCAAGTTCCCTCCAGACCATGAATTCCCATGTTTGTGTCCCAGCTCAGGGGCCAAAACCACTTCCTAGAATTTCAGCCTCTGCATCTTTGTTCTGTTCTGTCCCTGGGACTCAGGACTCCCCACAGTTCAGGATTACACAAAGGTCCTGAGGAACAGAAACTGCTTAAAATATCTATCTCACTTGTTTTTGCTTTCCTCTGTTCTACAACCTTGCCTCCAGAGATCCTGCCCTTCTTTACTGTGTTGAAATTTCAAACAGCCCTCCTTGTGATTTTATGTTGCTTTCACAGTTGTGCTTAAAGGGAAGATTGACTTGATACAAACTACTCTGTCATAGTCAGAAAATGATACCTACTTCTATATTTTACCCTATATATTTATGTGCTGCTATTCAACAAGTATGTATTCATGAAGTACTTACATACAATTTGTAAAGGAAAGTAAAATGTTTTCATAATCCAGATTAAAATGCGTGGAAAGAGACACAGAAATTGTGCACAGAATTCTGAAGATATGAGAATTTCTAAGCAAAGTACACAAAAGAGAACTAGACTGAACAATGAACTCCTAACATCTGGAATCGACAAGTTAATCTACTAAATTTAAAAAGAATCAGTTTACAGATAAGAAAGAGACTTTTATTGATTTTACATTCAGAAGCAAAATGACAATAGTATATTCAATTTATAATGTCGAGGCAACCACTGATACTTGCACAAAGACATATTAAGCTTGATTTGTGAAAGGACATTCAGTGAGAGATAGTTTAAGGATAATTAATGATCCGGTTCTAAGCATACTGTGAAAAAGAGTCTTTTATACACAGGAGATAATTGATGAGTCCTTGTTTGTGTAAATAAGCCTTCAGTAAAGAGATATGGAAAATAAAAGAGGAGTTAGGTTTTGTTGTATTATTGAATTGCAAGTGTTTGTAAAGCAAAGGAATTAAAAAAAAAGTTTCAACAAAAGAATTGTTTTGTCTTGGCATGCTTAAAATCTCCTTTTAGACTTTTTATATTGCTTTTATTTCTTGTATTTCATGCTAACACAAAACTAAAACAAATGACCACATACTGCTATTACTATTATTAAAATACATACATGGAACACAAGCCTGATAATAAAGAATGCATTTAATATAAAAGTAAACAATTCAACAAATAACCTTTCCTCAGTCTTCATTTATGATGTACTCCATCATCAACTTCCTTTTCTCAAGTTAGATCATACCATTTCTTTTAAATAGAAAAAGGTGGTTTCTAAATTTACTACATTGTCCTTATGCTACATATTAATTGAAGGAAAAACAGAATAGAAACTTCCTTGTTGTTATACATTTCAATAAATCCATCTTCTCTAACATCTGCAAAAATATAAATTTATACCATCTACTGCTTTTCAACACATCTCATGATTATTGATCATTACATGTACCACTCCTCATTGTCTAGATCTCACATGTCTTGCTTCTCTCCAATTTCAGAAAATCCTAGAATTTCTTAATTCTGAGATTTGAAAAAAAAATAACAAAACTATCTACACACACACACAAAAATCACAGTTCCACAATCCCATCTCCACATTCATTTTGTCATTTTATGGTCTAAAGTGCATTCTCTTTGCTTTTCTATCCCTTTGTTTCACCAAGCTGTAATTGTCTGCCCAACGTAGATTACATTTTACATCTCAGATCAGGGAAATGTGTGGAAAGAAATGCACAAGTTATAAATAACACAATTTGAATGTTTTATTCAATGCATACTTAAATAAGCAGCATCATTAACAACAATGATTGACAATAGGCTGAATGCAAGAGCTTTCCAAAAAGGGAGTGTTTGTCCCTGAAAAATAATAAGATGCTAGGCATGGAAATATTCAAAGTTTAAAGTTTCTCTTGGCAGGTTCTGTATAGTCAAGGAATTAGACTTGCTGACTTCAGATTTGGCATTATTATAAAAGTACATAATGCACACTGAAGAAGGGAAAAAAGAAGGGAACAAGCACATGCACATTCTGACTATTGGAGCGAAGCTATACTCATCCAAGAAGACATGTCTTATTGTTATCCTCATTGTTCAGATGGGAACGCTGAGCCAAAAACTATAAGTAAATTTCCTAAAATAAAAAAAAAAGCTTTTTAAAGTCAGGGTTTTGACTTAAATGAAATATGGCTACCTGTAAGGCCAAAAACTGAAGAGAATTAATATATGGTTAAAAAAAGATATGCATATATGTGAGATATAGGCAGAATCTATAGATTATATTTTAATAGGAAAAAGTATAAAATGTGGAGTTTTATGGAAACTGAAAAAAACAAAAACTATTAATATTTAACAATATGGATATTTATTATATGCTAGAAATTTTTTTAAAAGACTTTACTTGCCCTGATGCATTTAATCATCAAAGAAACTCTACAGAGTACATACTAGTATTTTTCTGATTTGATAGGTAAAGACTGTGTAGAAAGAGGGCACAGAAAGCTCCACCCAGATCATACAATTAGAATATGTTATAATGAGAGGGTGCCTGGGTGATTCAGTCTTAAGGTGAAGCATCTGCCTTTGGCTCACGTCATGATCCCAGGGTCCTGAGATCAAGTCCCGTATTGGGCTCCCTGCTTAGTGAGAAGTCTGCTTCTCCCTCTATTGCTGCCCCTGCTTGTGTTCTCTCTGTCTCAAATAAATAAATAAAATCTTAAAAAAAATAAAAAAATAAAAAGAATTTGTTCTAGTGGGAACTAGAAACCAGAACCCATGACCTGATCATTATATCACACAGTCTTAAGAGAATTTACATTGGTAAGTTTGACTAGGAAATAAAGGAAAATAGGTCAATCATTTTTTATTCAGTTTTAATCATGTAATATAATAGTGTCAACTACAATGTTTATAATAAACATTTTGCTTCATTCTCATTGCAACTCTTGAAATTTAACTAATACTCAAACACTATTTTTCTACTCTTCTAGCCATAAAAAGTTTCACTCATATATGAAAAAAGAATATATAGAAGTAGTAGTCCTGATAAAAGAAATATAAAATCAGAGGCACCTGGATGGCACAGTTCGTTAAGCCCCTGCCTTTGGCTCAGGTCCCAAGGTCCTGGGATCCAACCCTGCTTTTGGCCCTGCCTTTGACTCAAGAGGGAGACTGCTTCTTGTCTCCCTGCTGCTCCCCTTGCTTGTACTCTCTGTCTTTTGTGCTCTCTCTCTCTCAAATAAATAAATTAAATCTTTAAAAAATGAAATATAAAATATTTTAATTTAATAATTTTTAAAAAGATTTTATTTATTTATTTGACAGAGAGAAACACAGCCAGAGAGGGAACACAAGCAGGAGGAGTGAGGGAGGGAGAAGCAGGCTTCCCACTGAACAGGGAACCTGATGTGGGGCTCCATCCGGGGACTCCGGGATCATGACCTGAGCCGAAGGCAGTTGCTAACCAACTGAGCCACCAGGCACCCCTAACTTGATAATTTTGACAGAATCATTTTTGCAGTTTTCCTCGCTTACTACATAGGAAACAACAAACAAGCAACAACAAAAAAAATGGGTTAGATGAATTAAGATGTAAAATGAGACTTCACAGGGGCGTCTGGGTGGCTCAGTGCATTAAGCATTAGACTCTTGGTTTCAGCTCAGGTCCCAGTCTCAGGGGCATTAGTTCAAGGCCCCATTAGGGCCCCACATCCACAAGTTAGGGTCAGCACTCAGCATGGAGTTGCCTTGAGGTTTTCCCTCTCCCTCTCCTTCAGCCCCTTACCCACCCCTTGTTCGCTCTCTCTCTTAAAATAATAAAATAAAGTAAAATAAGATAAAATAAAATATAAAGTCTTTACAAAATTTATTTAAATGTTCTCTTGGTGACTTTTATACCAAAAGCCTTTCTTCCTGATTTGAGACCAGCAAGCCAGGGACTGATCAAGCAAACTTCCGACTGATTATTTACTTTCTCTCCAAGTTTTATTATTTTTTAAATTCTATACAATTATAGCTAACTATGGACACTTTACTGGTGTGATGGAAGGATTAACTCAATTAAAATACAGCCCATAAGAAAGCTGATGGCAAACCCTACCAAAAAACTGTACTGAAAGCTTTTTTTCCCAGATTCTGCTACTGATCTGGTAAAAGATCTTTGGGAAAAGTTGGTAGCACATCTTCTGGGGGAAGAGCTCAGATTCAGCCATTTCTCTTTCATCTCAGAAGCAAGTGGAAGGACTTTTCAAAGAAATAGCAGCATAATCCCCTGATGCCACCAGGGAAGTGTGTCTGGGTTAGGGAAGAAACAACAAAGGCTTTAGTTTCCTTGAAAGTGCTCATTGTGCATGACAGCTTCCTGATAGGTGTCACTGGACACCAGATGAGTAATGGTAAGCAGTTTCCAAAACTTACAAGCTCGCAAAACCAAGGAGACAGTAGAATTGAACCATAGTTCTTAAAGCTGAAAAGACTCCTAGAGAATCAATCATGTGATTGCCTTGAAATGAGATCCTGGGGAATCTTTGTTGCCAGTTCATAGTTCCACTTCCAGATTCCAAGGTGATCTCCACTTTATGAGACTATAAATGTTAAGTGTCTCAGTCTTTGATATGGCCACCTAGAGACATTGACGATGGTATTTTAGTGGAGAAGCACAGGGCATAAAAGCATCCTGCTTCTCAGATCCATTCAGTCAACACATAGTATTTATTCAAGGCACAATGTGAATAAAACTCTGCTATATGTATCTTGGGATAATTACAAGAAGAGCAGATATGACACATTCCCTTAAAAGTTTACAGTTATAAAACGGAAACTTCCCAGTGACCTGTCACAAATGCTCTCATTCTTGTTTAGTCTTATAAATATAAATGAAATAAAGTGTTAAAATAAACTTACTGGTGGAGGCTAAAGAGTCTGGCAAGCACAGTAAGAACTCATTCAACAAGTAGTACACCAATACTTCAAAAGAGTTCATATTTAGTAAAACTATTGTGTATATTTCATTATTAATGCTTCTACATTTCTCTGTCCTACATATGGTTTATGTTATTTATAGTAGCATATTTTTATAATAACCTTGGTTTGAGGAGGAAAAATATAAACATCAACTATAAGGAACCCATGTTTTCTTTCTGTGCACTAGCAACACTTGTTTTCCCCCAAGATTATTCAGCAGAAGTATTCCTGAAATAGTTTTATTCCTTTACATTTATTTTTTTAAAGGTCTAGCAAAACATCAAGTGTTGTTGCCTTACCACAGTGATTTACTTGGTTATTATTATTTTTAAAATATTTTGGAGAGAGAGTGTGTTCAAGTGGGAGAAAAGGTAGAGGAAGAGGGAGAGAGAGAGAATCTCAAGCAGGCTCCATGCTCAATGGGGAGCCCAATGTGGGGCTTGATCCCACAACCCTGAGATCATCACCTGACCTGAAATCAAGAGCCAAACACTTAACTGACTGAGCCAGTCAGGAACATCCCAGACAGCATTTATTATTATTATTATTATTTTTGGAAAGAGAGAGACTCCACTATGATTTGTGTGACTTTTTCTTGTGATTTAATCTTTACTAGAACAATCATTTCTTCTTTTGTGTCTTTCATTTAACCAAGCAACAGTACAGACACATAAAAGTCAACGAAGGGTCACTATGGATGTTATGAGGAAATGACATATTCAGCCTTATCACTGAGGGTACAGGTATAAATATTCACTTTGGAAAACCAACTATTTACTACAGCAATGGGACATAGGTAATTTGTGACCTTAATTTCTAGATACCTTAAGAACTCCTTTATCCATAATTACATTCATTTTTATTCAATTTAAAGTATCATATTTCCCTGAGTATCAAGATGTTTTGAAAGGGAGAAATCCATAGAAAACTAAAGAGCTAGTTTCAAACTATTTGCATCAGCTAAAACCTGGGAAAAGATCTTGTGGAAGTGAAGGGAAGGAGTGGTAATGCTTACTGTGCTTAACACTCATTGAGATCTGCATTAGTAATTAATAAATTGTAGCTCCAAATATTAGCTACATACCATTCTTTTACATTGATTAATAAGTAGCTAATGTAAGAAGGACAACTTTTTTTTTTTTTACTTCAGAAAGCAGTAACTGACCTATACTTCTATCTCTGAAGGAACAGAGGGATATGCAAGTGAACTGGGAATTAGTAAAAAGTCTGATTATATTTAATGTTAATGAGCATAAGGGTTTAGTTAAAACATATTTACTGATCACTCAAAGAACTCATAAAGCTGAAAAAGAAGAAAATGTATGTATGCTAAAATACCATAACAAATCAGAGATGATTTAGTTTAAGAAAAAATACTCTTGATTTCAAGAAGCCTACATCCCATTGGAATGAAATGGAAATGGGTAAACATAAAATCAACATGAATATTTTTATTATGCATACTTTTTAGACATTAACTCTTATCAATACAGAAAAGCCTACTAAGAGCTAATTCCTTTTTTCCCTCTCCTCACTTCCCTCTTCCAAAACATCTTCCTCTGCCCAGTTCATACTTCAGCTCTAGCCATAAGGAACAAGAACCTTTTCCCTCATATTCTGGAATTATGCACTTGAAAGCAGACCAATACATCCAGGGCCAAAGGCAGACTGCCCCAAGATGGCCACTTAGGCATGAATATCATTTTGAATTAAAAGTAATCAAAGCCCAGCAGATGCAGGAACAGCTCTCTTCCTGGTCCTCAAGAGATTAAATTTACATTGGAAAGGGAAGCTTTTACCAGGATAAGAATTGTTAATAGAGGCTCCCCTTTACCTAAGAAACTTAACTGCAAAATAGAGCAACCATTATTTTTCAAAACATCTCCTTTCACTTTCCTGTTAATGGCCTTCCTCACCATCCTATCTTCAGACCTATCCACTCCTTAGCTCATATAAGCTTCATACAAGCTCATTGTCTTTGGAATCTCATGTCTCTGTGGATTCCCTGTGCCTATGTTATTAAATTTGACTTTCTCCTGTTAATCTGTCTCCTGGGGATTTCATTCTAAGTCCAGCTAGAAGGACTTTGAAGGGCAGAGTAAGGTTTCCCTCCCCCAACAACCCAAAGACAATGCACTGAATTACAAATTTACTGAATAACAATTTCACTAAATGAACAATTCAGTAAAATTATAAAACTCAGTATGTATCCATAAACATAATATATTCATATTGATATGTATTGAATGCACTAGTATTAAAAGGATGATCTTCCTTAAAATACGTTTTGATAATAGATAAGTCTGCCAAATTGATTCTTTGGTGAATTGGCTTCTTGATAAATTGTCTTTTTTGATAATTGATCTTAATCAAAAGAACTGATATCCTAAAATTTATCCCTCCCTGCATGGGTTTCCCCAACTTTCTCTATCTGACTAATTTATACGTATCTTTTAATAGGTGACTTATGTCTCACTGTCTTCCAGGAAATCATTTGAGTCTTCCAAAACTCCTCACATGGGTGCCCTGTGTGCACTGAGCTAAAGAACTGATTTCAGTACACAGTGTTCTCAGAGTTGTCAACCCCAGCAGATTATAAATTCCTTTAAAGAGGGGCGCCTGGGTGGCTCAGTTGGTTAAGCGACTGCCTTCTGCTCATGATCCTGGTCATGATCCTGGAGACCTGGGATAGAGTCCAACATCAGGCTCCCTACTCAGCAGGAAGCCTGCTTCTCCCTCTCTCAGTCCCTCTGCTTGTGTTCCCTTTCTGGCTGTGTTTCTCTCTGTGAAATAAATAAAATTTTTTAAATAAATAAATAAATAAATAAATAATTCCTTTAAAGAAATGACTGTATCTTATTCGAGCACATACCATATGCTCATCAAGCATGTGGTGAATGAACCGATATTCTTCAATATTCACAATAACTGGAAAACCAAATGTATTTTTTTAAAAAATTTTATTTATTTATTTATTTATTGGGGAGAGAGAGAGCACAAGTAGGAAGGAGGGGCAGAGGGAGAGGGAGAAGCTGACTCCCCACTGAGCAGGGAGCCCAATGTGGGGCTCTATCCCAGGACCCTAAGATGATGACCCAAGCTGAAGGTAAATGCTTAACTGACTGAGACACCCAGGGGCCCTAAATAAATATATTGAATGTGTAAATGTCAGTAGCCACTCATCTCACTCTAGTCTTCCAACTCTTCTATAATCTGGTTTCCTGGACTTTCTGGCAGTCAGTGGATCATGTAACTTCACCCCAGAGATGGCAGCTCATTCATGGCACACATGGGTAGCTGGCTCACACAAGGACAATCTGACACTCTCATGTTAGCATTCTGAATCTAGATTCAGACAGCACATAGTTTCATTTGGGTGGTTGAACTAGAAAGAGATGCAGAGTAGGAGGAACAAGTGTGTATGTTTTTCCTATATTTGATACCAAGAAATCAAGTCTATAGAGAAAGGAGAATGCTGCTTTGAGGCAGAAAGTAGCAGCAGGAAAGATCAGGAGAAAGGACAGGAAAACAGATGGTAATGGAATATAGTGGTGCAGAGAGAGGAAGTGGGCAAGAAGTGTTCCAGTGGTTCCTGAATGTCATGTATTTCTTGGGCCCGCTTTTATAGGGACATAACTGAATTTCGTGTACTAGACTCCATACGATCACTCTATATACTTCTAGCAAATCCCTTCATCTCCTGTTTCCTTTTTAAATCTAGTTGGACTGTTTTTAATTCAACCAAATGACTCCTGGCTCAGGCAACACATACCTAAGCAATGTTCCATTCATAATTCTCCAATTTTCTCTGCCCTGAAAATAGTCTTGTAGATATGAGATGATTATTGCTGCACAAATGACATTTCTGTAAGATGCTATAGGAAAAGAGAAGTATTTTAGCAGCAATACAATATGTATCTTTCTCCTCCAAAAACTTTTTATTTTCAATTGCAAATACAAAAAAGACCTGACAATCTCTTGTTCAGTTATTCCTAGCAAACTGCAAAACACAAAGGAAGAAGATGACAAGATGAGTAGAAGACAACAGATCATCAAATATGGCATCATCTCACCTGCTCACCACAGCTCAGTCTTCACTCTAACCATCTATCAGTGCCTACTCCACAAAAGGACAAAAACAACAACAAAACTGTGCTTCTATCTTTTCATGCCATCTTGCTACATTTCTATATGTATATGTCTTCCTGTAATGATTTCTAAATCAATAAGATTGAAGAAGAAAAAGAAATTGATTAGCCCAGATCAAGTGGCTCTGATCCACCTGTTATAAGGTAATAAACATTTGACCTTTTGGAAACACATTAGTAATGTTTCACTTAAGAGAGTCTCTTCTTGGAACTAATAAGTCTCTAAAATGTCAGGCTTTATTCCCACATCATTAAGCAAATCAGCCTTAATATGCTTCTCTTTCAAGTGACTATTTTAAATAAGTCAAAAAGGCCATTTCTAATGTCAGTATAGAGATGATCTAGGTGAGAAAATGTGAAGGCAAAGGAAAGCACATCATAGGATTAAGTAATGTATAATTTTTTTTATTATAAAAATGTAAAATTAAGGCAAAACTAAAAATACAGCTATAGTTAGTATACAATTATCTAAACTACAAGCATTCACTTGATCTCTTATTTATAGCCTTTTTGAGAAGGAATCACTAAGTAATACTTAATTATAAGATATTGGACTAAGATGCACATCCAAATTAATTACATTAACTAAAGTGAAAATAACAACATGTGGATTTTAATTTGGAAACAATGAAAGACTGTTTAAACATAATGATTAGAGTATGTATATTTGGAGGTAGTGAGTAAGATGCAAACTAAAATCTTTTTTACTTTCTGATGAATAAAACATAGGTTAATTTGTGGACGTTTATAAATCACATTCTCTTCAGAAAGTTCCTTTCCCGTGGAAAGGACATTTCTCAAGGAATAGATATAATTATAGGATATTAGTCAGATAACATAATAATTGGTAAATTATAATAGTGTCAGTTTAGCTTGGCAATCTGAGATAGCAGTTGAAAAATATTTTCCAGGGGTGCCTGGGGTACCTCAGTCAGTTAGGAGTCCAACTACATTTTGGCTCAGGTCAGGATCACAGGGTCATGAGATTGTGCTGGGCATGGAGCCTGCTTTAGACTCTCTTCCTCTTTCTCTATCAGAGCCTCCCTGCCCCACCTCCCAACTCTCTTAAAAAACAAAACAAAACAAAACAAAAACCTGTTTTCCATAAAGGGCTAGATAATAAATATTTTAGGCTTTGAGAGCCACATGCATTTTCTCTTTCATATTCTTCTTTTCCTTTTTTGTTTCTATTTGTTTGTTGCATTTATAACCTTTAGAAAATGTTAAAAACCATGCACTAGCAATAAAAAAAAACAAGCCACAAGGGCACCTGGGTGGTGGCTCAGTTGGTTAAGCGCCTGCCTTCGGCTCAGGTCATGATCCCGGAGATCCGGAGACCCGGGATCGAGTCCCACATTGGGCTCCCTGCTCCGCGGGAAGCCTGCTTCTGCCTCTCTCACTCCCCCTGCTTGTGTTCCCTCTCTGGCTGTGTTTCTCTCTGTCAAATAAATAATAAAATCTTTAAAAAACAAACAAACAAACAAACAAACAAAAACAAAAAACAAGCCACAGACAGTATTTACCCCAGGGAGGTTTGTCATTCGAAAACAAATGGTGATTTAGTTGTCACGTATCCAGATACAATTTTCCTCTGGAAATAGAATACTTCCTATGCATATCTCACATTCACTTTGGTTCCTAATTTTAAAAATGTTAATTTATGGTTTATCACCAATAAAGCACTGGGTAGGCACTGTAGATATCATGGTAATTCAGTCTTAGATACAGTAGTCAAAATTAGTATGGCAAATTTATTTTACTATACCCATTGAACCATAACACAAAGTAGAGTGGTAGAGGTCATAAGGACCCTCAGGTAAATGATGTTGAACACATATTGTTCATTAGGTCACTATAACTCCAAAAAGTTTCAGAGGACAAATTTTCCATGGAGCAGATACTGGTACTTATTAAGAAACAAAGTCTCACTGGCACAACAGAGGTGAGAAGTCACAGAGAGATTAACATTAAGTAAAATCATAAGAGACTGATTGAAGTCCCAAATGTTAAATGTTTGTATCTTCGTGGCTTGTGTAGTCTCCTATTCTCAGGCAGTTTACATAAGAAAAAGAAAAGACTGTTTGTTTATTATGGAATTAGAGGAACTACTTTGTTGAGTCAGATTTTTCAATTATTAAGAACCAATCCATCAAACATGAGTAAAAACTGGATAGTTCATGGGGTGCCTGGGTGGCTCATTTGTTAAGCGACTGCCTTCCACTCAGATCATGATCCCGGAGACCCGGGATCGAGCCCCACATCGGACTCCCTGCTGGACAGGAAGCCTGCTTCTCCCTCTCTCACTCCCCCTGCTTGTGTTCCCTCTCTCGCTGTGTTTCTCTCTGTCAAATAAATAAATGAAATCTTAAAACAAAACAAAACAAAACAAAACTGGATAGTTCTGTGGGTCAGAGCAACTTACTCTTGGAGAGTGCTAAGGATTGCTGCCAGTTCTGCTCCTCTGATGTTGGGATGTTCAGTGTTCCAAGAGAAATACACTCCTTCTAACTGATGCCTTTTTCATCTTTTATGCCTTCTGATTCAGTTATTTCCTCTAGTTCTTAAAGTTTAATTTCCTCTAAAACAGATTAGATATTTAAGCAGAATCTGACTTTAAATAGTCACTCTTTCTTGTTGTCAAATAACTTTTCTTATATTAAAGAATATATTTTTGTTTACCAAATTTCATGATTTGATAAAATTTTTAATAAAAACTTGATAGTTTCATGAATATAAATATTCTACTTAAATGTACATTGGAGACTTTTATGGCTCTCTTGTTCAAAACACTGCCTTCACAATAACTTGTTATAAAAATCCAAGAGAGGGAAAGTCCCTTATATTTTAAGTCATAGAAGGTACAGAAAGACATTTCTTGATGGTAATGATACTGGATCTAGGTCTTTAAAGATAAACAACACGGTTCATAGAAACCTAGGAGTGAAGAAGTAGGGGTTTTAATTACAGGAAATTTTAAGCATTCACCCAGATGTGAAAACAGAAAGTAAATATGTGGAGAACAAACAATATCTCTTTTTGATTTACATCAAGTTCATAAAAGGCATGAGTGTGTGGTTTGAGTTGGAAAGTATCATAGAAAAAAATTGACTGTCATGTAGTGAACACTGCTTATAGTTCACCAACCCATTTCTCCTTCCTTTAAAATAAAAGGTGGATGACACTTCCCAGGCACCCTTGCAGTTAGATGTGGCCTTGTGACTAAAATGTAGTCCACTCCTAGCCTGGCCCATAAAAGCCTCCTGTGCCTGATTCTCCAATTCTCTTCTGCTTTCTGTAGCCATTTTGGAAGTCATATATTGAAGATGGGCGAGCCACAAAATCACTGCTGGGAAGAAAAGTACCTACCAATTAGAAGTATCTGTCTTAGATTTTCATAAATAAGAACAAAACTCCTATTTTGTTAAACCACTTAGATTTTGCCATGTATCTGTTGAAAAAGCTAGTATTACCTTAATAACCTAAAGGTAATAAAAGAAAAACATCAAAGGACAATGCATTTGAAAGAGCAAAAGAGATCAATTAGAAAGCTATCACAGGGGCAGCTGAGTGGCATGGTCCATTAAGCATCCCACCCTTGATTTTGGCTCAGGTTCATGATCTCAAGGTCCTGAGATCAAAACACACTTTAGGCTCCATGCTGGGCATTGAGACTGTTTGGGATTCTCTCTCTCTCTCTCTCTCTCTCTCTGCCCCTTCTCCGTCTCTCACTCTCTTTAAAAAAAAAAAAAAAATGGGGCGCCTGGGTGGCTCAGTTGGTTAAGCGACTGCCTTCGATTCAGGTCATGATCCCAGAGACCCAGGATCGAGTCCCACATCGGGCTCCCTGCTCGGCAGGAGGCCTGCTTCTCCCTCTCTCACTCTTCCTGCTTGTGTTCCCTCTCTGGCTGTGTTTCTCTCTGTCAAATAAATAAAAATCTTAAAAAAAAAAAAAAAGCTGTTGTAATAGTCTCCAAAAGAGTATACCCCACTCTCTGATAATTATAGAATAGTGATTATGAAATCAGAGAGGTAGAGAAAATTTGCCAAATACTGCAGAGGTAATAGCATTAGAAATCCTTCATCATACACATAAAAACTAGCTTTAAAACTTCTTTAGTTCTCTGCCACATTTAGGTTCTCTCTGCTCCTTCTTTCCAATTCTACCATTCTCCTCAATATACACCCTCTATATTTGCCATTACATTATACACTATATAATCCTACATGTTATGAAGTTTTCAAAATTTTTTAACACAAAAAGTGTACAATAAATAACCCTTTTTATATTGAATTATATCCCATAAAAGCCCATTAGTTGGAGTCCTAACTCCGAAGACCACAGAATGTGACCTTATTGAGAGTCAGGTGATTTCAGAGGTGATTAGTCAAGAATGTCATCCTGGAATAGAGCAGTCCTCTGTATTTATGCAGCTAGGATCTTGCCAGGCATGGCAAGGCTAACAGATCAGGAGATTATTCCTACGAAGGGAGAAGTTTTTTTCTCACAGTTCCCTAGAAGCAAGAGATACAAAATACCATGTAGAACCACACAGAAAAACACCTGTGTCAGGCATGAGACAGAAAGAGTGAAAAGCATAGATAAATTCTTTCTTGTGGTTTTCATGGGAAGGAATGGGTAAAACAGGGAAACAGGTTGACCAGGTTTGGAAAACCAGCTAGTGTGAACATTTCAGTAAGTTCAGGGTTGTACAGGGTTGGCCCTAGTTTTCTGATACCTACCCCTGGGATGATTAGGCAAAGGAATATTTCCTCCTGGAATATAAAAACCAGACAGAGAAAGTGGCTCAGAGTGTGGGCTCTGGATGGAATGGTCTATATATCAAAGTTGTGCTTGAATGCAAGTTATTTTCTATCTCTAGAAACTAGCTAGCCCTTTGAGGGGCAGTCTCCAGAACTGCCAATGCCCCAAGATGTCAAACCATCACAAAATACAGAAGAAAGAAACCATAATTATGACAGATTCTGATTTAATATGACTGGTGTCCTTATAAAAAGGGAAATTTTGGACTAAGACACATACACACACACACACACACACACACACACACACACAGAGGGAGAACACAGTGTGAAGATGAAGGTAGAGATTTGGGCAATGCTTCTGCAAGACAAGGAATGCCAAAACTTGCCAACAAAACACCAAACGCTAGGTAACAGGCAAAGAACAGATTCTCCCTCAGTGCCCTCAGGAAGGACTCCTGCTGACACCCTGATCTCAGACTTCCAGCCTCTAGAAAGATGAAATAATAAATTTCTGGTTTTGACCACCCATGTTGTGGTACTGTTACTCCAGTCCTGGCCAAAATGTACAACCTTCAATGTCTTCCCACTATATCGTCATTCTGCAAACATTTATTTTACTTCTACCCCCTCCCCCCCCCAAAGAGGCACTGTGGTATTGTAGGAGAAACATGTAAGTCATAGAGTCCCTGCCTTCATAGAGTTTTTCATCTCAAAGGGGAGACGAAGGATACAGGCCCAAATCTTTGTTTTGAGGAACTTTCACTAAAAATTCAAAAACTTTAAAAACTGTTTTAAAATTGATCATGTCCCGAGAAGCAGCGGAATGAAGAGGGTCCTAGATCAGATGACCATATTTGAAGGTCTGGAGCAGCCAACTCTGACTTCTGGAAAGTAAACTCTATTTTCAGAGCCTGATGTTCTTCAACTACTGTCAAGAGGAGGCTGATGTCACCATTTCAGCAAAGTCAAGGAAATTGAATGAGAATACTCTGAAGACTAGAAAACACCTTGTACACCTTAGACATATTATTCTAGCCTCGTAACAGCAGTTTCTTTCCTATAATATGATAATTGTTTTCTCAAGTATTTTTCTAGTAAATTTGTTTAAAAACACTGTGGTGAGGGGCGCCTGGGTGACTCAGTGGTTAAGCCTCTGCCTTCAGCTCAGGTCATGATCCTGGAGACCCAGGATCGAGCCCCGCATCCGGCTGCCTGCTCGGCGGGAAGCCTGCTTCTCCCTCTCTCACTCCCCCTGCTTGTGTTCCCTCATTGGCTGTGTTTCTCTCTGTCAAAGAAATAAAATCTTAAAAAAAAAAAAAAAAAAAAAAAAGAAGCCAATTAAAAATACTGTGGTGACACTTTGGTCATAGCTGATATATTTTTATAAACTATTTCATTTTTTAATTTTTTTTAAAATTCCAGTTACTTAATATACCATGTTATATTAGTTCCAGGCATACAATATAGTGATTCGACAGTTCTGGACATCACCCAGTGCTCATCAGGACAAGGGCACTCCTTAATCCCGATCACCTATGTAATTCATCCCCCCACCAACCTCCCCTCTGGTACCCATCAAGTTGTTCTCTATACTTAAGATTCTATTTCTTGTTTTGCCTCCTTCTTTTACTTTCTTCCTTTTGCTTGTTCGCTTTATTTCTTGAATTCCAAATAGGAGTGGAATCATATGGCATTTGTCTTTCTCTAACTTAATTTGTTTCACTTAATACTCTAGAGCTCCATCCATGTTGTTGCAATTGGCAAGATTTCATCCTTTTTGTGGCTGAATAATATTTCATTGTGTACATATACTATATCTTTAGGCACTCATCAGTCGATGGATACTTGAGTTGCTTTCATTCCTTGGTTATTATAAATAATGATGCTATAAATATAGAGGTGCATGTATCCCTTTTATTAGTGTTCTTGTATTCTTTGGGTAATTACACAGAAGCATCAACCATCTAATTTTAAATCATATATATATTAGAAATGCTTTTGGACCTTTATTGCTTAAGAGTACTTAATGGGACTGCTTATGTAATGGCCATAAGTTTTATTTAATTACTTAATAATTGTAATTAGACTTGAATGACTGGTCTCTTCTCCTGCTTCTGTGATTACTAAAACTGATGGTTTTAAATCTTAAGAAAATGCAACAAAGGAACTCCCATGTAGGGTGGAATTTGTGAAGTTATCCATTCACATGCTGGCTGCAGGTGAACCTGGAGCACAGCACAATGAGGTATGAAATCAGAGAGTCCCTGGTGTTGACCCAGCCATATCCTGGCCATGTGGCTTTGAGAACACTTAGATAGTTAAACCCAGGACCAAGAAATGCTGTGATGATGCAGTGAGGTAATGGTGGCTAACAGTGCCCAGAGTTGGGCCTGATTCACAGCAAATTCTCAACTAAGTATGTGATGTTGGTCTTGGTCTAAAGCATCAGTTAAGCAGCAGCTACTGGAAGCTCTTCCTCCAGAGTCTAAAAAAAGATGACAGTAGCATCCAGATCACAAGGAATTTCAGATAACCTTACATGAGTTAATTTTTCCCACTGTTACAGACATAAAATTTCATTCATTGAAAAACAGTATTTATTAATTGGCTACTTCTTGCTAGCCACTGTACTAGTAACCACTGAGTTAAAGTATTAAATAAAATGGACATGGTCACTGTCCTAAAAACACTGAAGATGCTATAGTTTACCATATAACCATTAGCCAAGCTATTTGAAAATACTTTGTGTTATCCAGAGACCTGTTTGTTCCTTCCTTTTTGTACCTTCTTTTTTGCTATGGAATGCTTAATAATTTTCCACTGCAAGCCATGAGTGATTATCATTGGCTTCAGAGAGACACAATTTTAACATTATGTTAAATACATGAAAGTAATAGATAGAAATAGAGTCATATTAGTGTGCTTTGGTGCTATGAAGCTAGACATCCCATAGTTCTTTTAACTTGTGAAGAAAACAAACATAAGATAAACATAAAAAAGGGATAATTAGCTTATGTTTTCTAGATGAACTCGAGTTTTGTATATGAGGATAAGTTTAAAATACAATTACTAGTCCAAAATTTCTATTAACCAACTAACAAATATTTATAGAGTCTTGATTCTAAATCCAAACATTAAAAAAAAAGGAGTCGTTTCATTATGTGAAAGTTAATGTCTGGTTTATATTTACACCGCAAAATCATGACTTAATTCAAGGAGTAATTTAATTCCATCAATATAGATATAAAGAAGGATGTGGCTGTCAGTCTTTTTTTCTCTGTAGACATGATATGTATATGTGATACACTATAATGTTTATATATATATGAATATATTCATTCAGTTATTATATTCATATATAATTATTTGTAGAAGCTTTCAGAGAAGGAAGAAAATGGAGCAGGAATAAAGAACTGTAAAATGCTTCATGAAGAAAAGGAAGAGGTTGACATTTTAAAATACTTTTTTCTTTCTTTCTTTCTTTTTTAAGATTTTATTTATTTATTTGACAGAGAGAAACACAGCTAGAGAGGGAACACAAGCAGGGGGAGTGAGAGAGGGAGAAGCAGGCTTCCCGCTGAGCAAGGAGCCTGATGCGGGCTTGATCCCAGGTCTCTGGGATCATGACCTGAGCCGAAGGCAGTCACTTAACCAACTGAGCCACCCAGGTGCCCCAGTATTTTTTTCTTTAAAATTAACATGCTTATTTTGGAGTATGAAAACAAAAAAAAATTATATAAGGAAGAACATCTACATATACATAGTTTGGTTTACGTCCTCTTACTCCCCCATAGATGCAGTATTACATCAGTTTCAGAAAAATTCCATATTTTGATCCTATAAATGTTCTATGATTGATTTTAAAACTCCTGGACTATTGGGCACTTAGATTATTTCAAATGTACATACATACACTAGTGTTATTTCCCAAAAATCAAATATTAGGAAAAATATAAGCTGAAGGATTGAAACATTTTTGCCAAACTCTTTTCCAATAGTGTGTACCAATTTACAATACTGAAGTAGAGTATAAGTGTAGAACTATTACCATAGTCCAATATTTGTCCAATATTAATATTGAGGTCCAATTTGGTAAGTGCATCTATCTTTAATTTGGAATGATTTGATTTCAAGGGAAGCTTATTTGTTTTTCCTTATTTCACTGTCATTTGTGACTTTTCGTGGATAACCTGTTCACACTTTTTTGCCCACTTTTTGATTGGAATATTTTGTTTATATTTCCAAAAGGTTTTCAGAGGACAGCAAAAATGTATTTTAAATTTTATGCTTAAATATTTCTCCAGAGCTTCTGTTTACCTCTTCTATTTTTATAGAAGAGAGTTTATTTAGTCAAAGCTTATGTCATTATTAGTTTCTTTTTATTACTTTCATGTTAAAAATTAATCTCATCTCAAAATTAATATTTGTCCATATGTTCTCCCAATTTTTTATTCCATTTTTTCACTTCTAACTTCTCAAATAATCAGGAATTTTTATTTCTATATTAGTTGCTGAGACAGCATCTTACGTTTTTACTAACTTGATAATTAATGGCTCTCAGGAGTATTTAAGTATAATTTTTATCCAAAATTTCTGTTTGTGCTTTTTCCAAAGTTCATCTTAATCACTAGTCAGCCATTATGATGTGCTTCATCTTTTTTTCCATTAAAAAATACATCTTGGGGGCTCCTGGGTGGCTCAGTGGGTTAAACCCTCCACCTTCGGCTCAGATCATGATCTCAGGGTCCTGGGATGGAGGCCCTAAACAGGCTCTCCGCTCAGCGGGGAGTCTGCTTCCTTCTCTCTCTCTGCCTGCCTCTCTGCCTATTTGTGATCTCTCTCTCTAATAAATAAAATCTTAAAAAAAAATACATCTTAGAAGTTATTCCCTATAATCAAGAAGGCTACTATTCCTCTCAGCTTGATATAACTTTAGACAACTCTCTTCCTAATGGCTCCTGATCTCCCTTTTAGGGAACTTCCCCTTTGAGATATCAATCTCCCAGCTTCTTGCCAGTTTTACAACCCCGGACACTCTTTTCCAAGGTGTTGGGAACCATCCCTTTGCAATGTAATCATTAAGAAAAACAGTACCTCTATCTCCAAGCTGTCATGGTATAGTAGGAATCTAACTGAGGTAAGTGCCCATTAGCAAACACAGATGGCTTATCACAATGACCAAACTCCTGACACCCCAGTAATATCTTCCCATATATTTCCACTAGCTCACCCAAGTACTTCAAAACTCTCTCACCTTTGCTTCAGTAGAGCTGGGGTCAATCTCCTTTTGTAATAATCTTGATCTCCACTGCAACAGTATTGAATACATTCTTCCTTGCCTATTTAACTCTGCATTGTACAATTATTCTTTCCCACATACGAGTACAAAAATATCTACCTCTCTTTAACTTACTATAGAGAATTATGTGATACACATGTATTATAATTTAGTAATACCTCTTTTGATGGACATTTCCAATGAACATCCTCACAGCTTAAGCTACAAGCAAGGTAAATCAGTATATCTAACTCAATCAAAGTATATAGTGATGTCTGTGCTGGTACTTACTGCAGCTCTTTTTGGCTGAGACAGATTTTTTTTTTTTTTTTTTCTGTTTCATATGACTTGGAACTGGAGGGAGGAGCAAGATGGCAGAGAGGGAGGGTAAAATGGTGGAAAATTAGGTGACCCCATTTCAAAGGATCTCCTGAAGTGAGCTAAATATCATATGTGGAACTATTAAAGAATGTTATTCTTCAATAATTTCTAATAAATTTGGTAGAAATTTTCTATAAGGTACATGAAGAAAAGGTACATGAAAAAAACCTTTGTTTTTATTTCTACTTCACAGTGCCCCCCCTTCTATGTTTTCATGTGTACTCTAGTCAGGGAAATATAAAGAAATTGAGCTATAGGGTGCCTGGGTGGCTCAGTGGGCTAAAGCCTCTGCCTTTGGATCAGGTCATGATCTCAAGGTCCTGGGATGGAGGCCCACATCCAGCTCTCTGCTCAGTGGGGAGCCTGCTTCCCCCTCTCTCTCTACCTGCCTCTCTGCCTACTTGTGATTTCTCTCTCTGTCAAATAAATAAATAAAATCTTTTAAAAAAATAAGTTAAGCTGTAGAAATCTAGAAATAGGAAAATTCAATTATATTCTATCCCATACGCATGTGGGTCAGTCATTGATCATATTGCCCTGATAACTTTCATTTAACAACCTATTCTCCAGGTAATGCCCAAAAAGGTCATGACTGAATTTGATAGTTATTTTACATTTTAAGAGACTAGATGTCACCTTTTAAATAAATGATATTTTGTTAAATAGCACTACAAATTCATAATCTCTAACAGAAACCCTTAGGACTATGATTTGGTATTCAGAATATTTCAGATTTTATAAAATAATGAGGTACATATATCATGTATTGAATAATAGTCTCAGCTCTTTCTAAAAAAATTGTTCGTAAACACTTTTTTAAGTTTTTATTTAAATTTCAGTTAGCTAACATGCGGTATAATATTGGTTTCAAGTGTATCATATGGTGATTCAACACTTCCATACAACACATGGTGTTCATCACAACTGTACTCCTTAATCACCATTACTTACTTAATCTATCTCACCACCCACCACCCCTCTGATAACCATCAGTTTGTTCTTTATGAGTCTGTTTCTTGGTTTGCCTCTTTCTCTTTTTCCTGTTGCTCATTTGTTTTGTTTCTTAAAGTCTCCATAGAAGTGAAATCATATGCTATTTATCTTTCTTTGACTTATTTTGCTTAGCATAATACTCTCTACATACACTCATGTCCATGCAAATGGCAAGATTTCATTCTTTTTCATGTCTGAGTAATACTTCATTGTATACCTATACTATATCTTCTTTATCCATTCATCAGTCACTGGACACTTTGGCTGTTTCCATAATTTGGCTATTGTAGATAATGCTGCTAAAAATAATTCTGTAGCAGATGCATGAATATTTATACTATGTAGAACAAGGATTTTTTTTAATAATCTTGCATCAATTCAAAATATAGTATGCCATTAACTCCGTTTTGGTTAAAAAAAAAGACAAGAAAATTTTCTGATCAGGAACATGTAGATTTTGGAACTGTAAATAAATGATTGTGAACATGTACTCTAGAGCCCTTTTCCTAAGTTAGAAACTGAAGTCATTTTTTTTTGAAACTCTCGTCCTCTTTTTCTACTATATTCAACACAATGGGTTAATTCCATTTTGAATTATTTTTTTAAAAACTTATTCTGTACTCTTACTGCCTTAATATAGACTTTTGTTTCTCTCAGCTGGACAGTTATGAGTTCTTAATAGTTATTTCTGCCTCTAATTTCCACAATTACAATCCAAATTTCATAGCAACAATTAGAAAAGTGATCATGTAAAACCAAACTAGAAGTATTGCCTTTAAATTTAAAACCATTGAATGGAACCCATCTTCTATAAATAAAAGTTCTTGCTCATCTGAATCTCTCTTCTATATTTTTTAATTTTTTTAAATGCACATACTATTTCCAAGTCATAATAATCTTAAAATATTCTATATATACCATTTTTTCCATAGTTCTGGGTGTTCACTTATGTGGTTGTCTCTATATGAAATTTCATTTTACCTCTCAATCACATAAACTCTTAGATTCATTTAATGTTAAATTCCTAAAGCCCTTAACGATCCATTTTCCCCCCATAGACCACCTCTACCAGCATCACTTCAATATCTTCTACTATACTACAATAGCTATTTGGGGGTTTATACTTTTTACAGAACTTAATGTTTAATATTTTTTCTATCACCATAAGTACAAATTATTTATATTTCATATGGACATTATAAGGAAAATGCATTACTTTTTAATTTTTCTTAGGAAAGCACTGATTCTCACACACACAGAAAATAATCTCTAAAGAAAAATAAAAGTCTTTCTTCTCTAGATGTGGTAACTTAATTTCTTCTGGAACTGTGCAGCAATAGCATGTAACCAAAATCCAAATATTTATTTACCATGTTCTGTAGTTAGAAATTCATGTGCATATGTGTAAGAATATATACATACATCCCAAATATACACATGGATGCATAACCATTCAAACATGCATGTATAGCCATATATAAATACAAAATTTATATATGTTCACTTAATGAATATGTGGAATATTAGAATGATAAAACTTATTTCTTATATTTTACTAACTTAATGAATGGGACATTAGAATGATAAAACTTATTTCTTATTTTTTACTTTTCTTATAGAAGCAAAAAAATTATGATGATGAATGTCATGTATTCATTGCCCAGATTCAACAGTTATCAATTCGTTGTCAATATTATATCTATACCCTTATGCAATTTCTCACCCTCAAACTCATTTATTTTGTTTTTGTTTGTTTGGTTGTTTTTTTTAAAAGATTTTATTTATTTATATGACAGAGAGAGAGAGCACACGCAGAGATAGCAGCCAGCAGAAGGAGAGGGAAAAAAAGACTCCCAGCAGAGCAGGGAACCTGATGCAGGGCTAGATCCCAGGACCCTGGAATCATGACCTGAGCTAAAGGCAGATGCTTAAGCAACAGAGCCACCCAGACACTCCTCAATGTCATTTATTTTGAAGCAAATTCCAGACATCATCACATTCTATTCATAAATGTGGCATTCTGTATGAAGCACTGCTTTAGAATGTTAAGACTGAAAACCTTCACTGATTTTCAAATGCATAGAAGCAATTTTAGAAAATGATTTGACTTCATTTTGCTTTATTTTATAGAGATTTATAATGACTTCAAGAATTATAAAGAAATAGATTTCTTTGTAGCTGTGTGTTTTTGATCTTTTTAATAAAAAAAGATAACTCATTTGTTCTTTTTAACTTGTTAATACAGACATCTTACTGGCATATAGCATGCATGGCTCATGGTAACTAAGTTACAGAGTATATGTACATAAAGCTGGTGCAAAGATTTTTAAAATCTGAATTTAATTTACATATAAATTAAATCATTTTATATGATTGATGCAATTTAAGCTTTGTCTTCCTTAATCATCAAAGCCTTAAGAGATCCATAAAAGACTATTTCCATGACTCAATAGCCAGAGTGAATGTCCTCAATCAATACACAGAGAAACCACTGGTTTTCTAGAATATTTTTCAAAATTCTTTACACAGAAGATTTCATTAACCACCCTCAACTCTGCTAAACACAGGCCTTCATCATAAAGTCTTTACCAGCCCGCCCTAAATTTAAAAAAAGACCAAAAATCTGGGATGAGAGCCTTGTGAATGAACAAAATTTGTATCCATTTATCAAAGCCATCATAAAAATGCAGGATGTTCTAAGATCAAATATATTCAAATTAAAGGTTCTTTGGTGCCTGGGTAGCTGTCAGTTAAGTGTCTGCCTTCACCTTAGGTCATGATCCCAGAGTCCTGGGATGGAGTCCCATATCAGGCTTCCTGCTCAGAGGGGAGTCTGCTTCCACCTCTACCCCTCCCCCCTGTTTGTTATCTCTCTCTCTCTCTCTCTCTCTCTCTCAGAAAAATAAATAAAATCTTAAAAAATAAAAAATCAAGGGTTCTCAAGGGTAAAGGTCATTTCTTCATATATCTCCATAAGGACAATGACAGCAATGAGCAGGACAGTCAACTTCAGTTTGAACTTGCTTTAGTAAAGCTGGAATTGTACTGGGCTTGCATAATGAGCAAAAGAATGGATTAGCTATATGAACTTGGACAAGACACTTACTGCTCTGAGCCTCAACACCTTCATCTATACAACAGAAGTAACAGCCCACTTTTCACATCCACAGTAAGAACCAACGAAAGAATAGATGTAAAACACTTTTGCAAAATATAAAGCTCTCAGTAAAATGTGAGTTTTTTAATTTATTATTAGTCAACTTATTCAGCAATTTGGATGGATGCTCTGTCTTACCAAAATAAGAATACAGAAGACTTTTAAAATGATAATAAACATCTTGAGAGTGTTAAAAGCTTTTTTGCTGATAGTGCTAATATATATATTCAATGTTGATTTTATGTAAACCAGTTCACACCTTTTGGTCCTTTTTGTGTGGTTTGTTTTAATCAGTTAGTTATTATCCCTACAGTCTTCCTTAATGCAATGAACCTTTTTCCAAACCCAGTTTAGTTAGAAATGTTATTATTTCCATTTTAAAAGATATTAAGAATCTAGTTTTACTACTTTAATTTCAGTTCTCTGGTTTCTTATCACTCTTCTGCCAATTTTTACAAGCAAATATTTAGGCTTTAATTATAAATGTTCTCAGTGCTTTTAAATCAAGGTGGGCCAATGAAAATCAGATATGACAACTAATGAGAATTTTAAAATGTTGTGCTTATTTTTGTCTTCATGTTTTCTAGATCTAGGATTATTTGTTATAGAAATGGTCGGTAATTTTCATAGGTGTAGTTATACTTTCTAGCAAGATGAGCTACCATGAGCTACTATATATAGTGTTTTTAAAAAGTAGGCTTTGAAATAAAGCAAATCTTTATTTCTGCACATACACTTACTTGCTGAATCACACAGCATTGATTTATATGGTACAGCATTGATATATATATATAATAACCTTCTCTGTAAATTTTGGATAATAGTAGTGATTTTTATCATAGGATTGTTGTGAAATTAAACAGAGGTGAATGGAAAGTATGTGACAGGGTTCCTGATCATTAGCAGAACATAATGTATTTAACATCAATAAACAGTTTTATGGAAAGCATAGTATGTGCCAGCTATTGTGCTGAGCCCTAAATATAATCTAATAATTTTTTTTAAATCAAATACATGAGACAAAAAATCAAAGATGTCAAGAAGATGTTAACAGCAAATAAGGTGAATGAAAAACTTGTAAATTAAACTGAGTATCTGTAGCTTAATAATTTTGGACTACTATTTGTAAAACTACAAGTCATGCAATGCATTTTCATGTAACTTAATTATCCTAAAAATTTTACTGACTGAATGATTTTTACTACATGCCTACTTCACTAGAATGAAACCACGTAAACTCAGAGGCATTGCCTGTTATATTCACCATTATTCACTACCTATCCCCAGCATCTGATACTTGGTTAATAAAATAACCACACAAATAGTTATACAAAGAATGAATGCACTTACAAAATGACTAAAACCCTGCCTATTCCAAGAGCTATGCAAAGCATTAGCATAAACATTTTAAGGCAAAGATAAACTGGTGATGAATTTGACTCTCAAAAAAAAAGAATGAGAACAGATATTTATAATAAGACAGTAAGATATAAATACTTTTAATATAGTTAAATTTCAGAGGATGAAACTGTTATTTCAACCATCAAAGAGAAAATTAGACAGATTTTTCTTTTAATTTACATTTTTAATCATCACTGGAGTTAATAGTCATGAACATGCCATTTACTAACCAGCTAGGCATATTTCAGGTTTATATTGTATTTAGGTAAATGTTTAAAATACTTGACTTTAAATATCTTAAGTTGATGCACGTATTCTCCATTTTACCTCAAACCCTACCTCTCTATACTCTCATAACTCATATGGATTAACTTCAAAATGTTCTACTGCTATTCTGTCCCTGAAGGCATGATAGACAAAGTTTTACAGTATCTAGCAAAGGATAATTAACAATGGGCTCATGGAAGACACAGTTGAGACACATTGATGCACAAGCTAGAAACCCCCCAAAAAATATTATACGGAAGGCAAAAAGATGTGGCAGAGCATTGTCTGGAAGTCATGGCAAAACCCAATCCAAATAGAACTATTATTCCTATTAAAGTGATCTCATTACTGCCCATAGATAGGTGACGGTTGGGACAGTCCAAACTCAATTGTTGGGCACTGTTCCTGCTGTAGGCATGGCAGGCAAGAAAAACCACTCTCAGTGCCACCCGTACGCCTCGGTTCATTACAGTTTGGCACTTACAGTCATCAGAAAATCTGGTCCCTGGAAAATGTGCTTCTAGTAGATCTTACTGTCAAGAAAAAGGTCTGATAGAGTTCTGGTTCCATTAACAATATATTGATAATCACAGCTAAAATTACATTCTAAAAGCTTTTTGGCACATGTTTATGACTCTAAATTTCTGATTTCATATAGTAATCATTTCCTCCCTTTATTTTTTTACATTCAAAATAGCTCTGACTGAATAAAATATACTAGTAAGAAAGATGACACACACATAAACTGTAATTCAACATTTAAGTATATAGTAGACACTGGCGGTGCTCAATCCAGAACTTTTCACACTTACTACTTTGCTCCATGCTAGCCTGATATCCAACCACCAGCATGTGCATTTCTTTCTAGAATATTTGGATTCAACACCCCAAAAAAACTACTTAACCTCAAATCCTTGTCACAGGTCTAACTCTGAAGGAAACTAAACTAAGAAAAAGTAATAGCCAATCTTCACAATCATCTAAAATATAGAATGTGCCAGACTTAAACAAATGTGATCTTGTTAATATTTATCAATGATCTTTGCCCGTCATATTAACACATTCACTGTGTTTAGCTAAAATGACTTCTCCACAAATACCACTTTTCAGTAGTGTCTATTGTATCTGAAAGAACATAAATCTGATCTTGTTAAAATTTATCAAAGATCTTTGCCTGTCATATTAACACATTCACTATGTTTAGCTAAAATGACTTCTCCACAAATACCACTTTTCAGTAGTTTCTATTGTATCTGAAAGAACATGAGAAGGGTTCTTTAAACCACTCCCTCTATTTTAACACACCTCTGATTCCTATTGCAATTAAACCCTACTGGCTACTTCCATATGCACAGTTATTGTACCTTCACTGCAGGGTCCAAAATGAAAAGAAACTATAAGTGGAATAGAATTTTAACTTGTCTCTCCAAAAAAGTAAATGGAAATGAAAAAATTATTTAAGTATTGCTCATTTTATACTGATATTCCCTTTTCCAAGTTTGATCCTATATAAAGAAAAAAATCTCTAATTCCTCTTTTTAACAGCATTCACTTTTACTACCGCTGGACACAAAAATTATAGGCAAATTCTCAGCAGTTAAAAAGGTGCTTAGAAACACAGAGCCCCAGCATGACAGGCCAGTGAAATCTTGAAGTCATAAACAGACAATGAGAAGGACTGTCATTTAAGAAAGCTACACAGCACAAGGGAAAAGAGTTAAGCAGAAATTAGGTGAGGATTCCTGGATACCAAGATTATTGTTTTATAGAGCCATCAAAAGTTATCTTCCAAAGCCAACTGTTTTGTTCTCCCATCTACAGGTGAGAAAACACTTTTAAATTGTGAAAACAGTAACCTTGGCAACACATATGTAATAATTACTTTTTGCTTATTTAGGAATTTGTGATTAAAGTTACCAAGTAGAACATGAATTGCATTTGTTTATTATGTGCTTTATTATGACTTTCTTTCCCTAGGCAAGCTTTCAACCATTGCTTCTTTCAAAGTCTAGGTCATCCATTTACAGCATCTTCTCTACATCCTTGTCAATGAATTTTTTATTTTTATCATATTTTTTACCCTCCTCTTATCTTATTTTTCTCCCTACTTCATCTGTTATTTCATTTTATGATATTAGTTAGCATCTGTGTTTTCTCATAATAGTGCAATGCTGACAACTCCAAAGACCTTAATATTTTCTCCATTCAATCTTCCCACACCTTTAGTCATATCTTTGAGCTCATCCTTCCTTGACATATTTCTACTTGCAAAGGGCAACATGGAGAGGTATAGGCCAGATCTATCCTACCGAAAGTGTGATTCAAGCACATTAGCATAGTGTGGTAACTTGCTAGAAATACACATTCTCGGGTCCAGCTCAGACCTACTGAATCAGAACCTGCATTTAATAAGACTTCATATTATTCATAGGTAGCTTAACACTTGACAAGTCTTAATATAGGTAATACAGAAGGTAATAAGTGGAATTTATGGTTGTTTAAAATGTTTATACTAGGGGATTTTATTACTAGATCAGAGGCAAATGCTATAGCAGAAACTACAAAAGAAGGGGGGGGGATGCACAAAACCATAGGGAATTCTGGGAGCTCCAAATTAAAAGAAAGGATGGGGGTAGAATGCAAGGCAACATAGGAATTTTTCTGGGGAAGTGCATGTGATTCCAATGACTTAATTCAAAGGGCCTTTAGAGAATTCTAGTCCAGTCCAGGAAAAACATCAATAGCCAAAGGACCCTAAATAAAAAAGAGAACACAATGGTGCCTAACTTATGGATCAGGAGATTCACCCGAGAATAAATGGATTGGATTTTTCCACATTCTCCACCATCGTTCTATCACTCTGTTTCCTCTTTTATTCTCCTTATCCATCAACTTCTTAGACTTTTCTTTCCCCTTAATCTAGATCACAGAATTAGTGGACTTTTTTAAATTTATGTATTTTATTAAATATAAATAACATATAATGTTATATTAATGTCAAGTGTATAACACATTGATTCAGTAATTCTATATCACTCAAAGGTCACTACAGTAAGTGTAATCATCATCTGTCATCATACAATGTAATTGCAACCTTATTGACTATATTCCTTATGCTGTATTTTTCATCTCCATGACTTATTTGTTTTATATCTACAAGTTTGTACCTCTTAAACCTCATTACCTATTTGGCCATCCCCCTCCCACCCACCCACCTCCTCTCCAACAACCACCAGCATGTTCTCTTTATAAAAGAGCCTGTATCTTTTTTTCTTGACTTGTTCATTTGTTTTATTCTTACATTCTACACATAAGTGATATCATTTGGTCTTCGTCTTTCTCTGTCTGACTTATTTCACTTAGAATAATACCCTCTAGGTCTATTCATGTTGTAAAAAGTTCTTATTCCTTTTTTATGGCTGAGTAATAACCCATTGTATGTATACCAAATCTTCTTTATCCATTCATCTATCAACAAAATGTGGGTTGCTTCTAAGAAAACCTTCATGAACTGTAGGTGGAAATGTAAACTGGTGCAACCACAATGGAAAACACTATGGAGGTTCCTCAAAAAATTGAAATTAGAAATACTGTATTACACGGCAATTCCACTATTGGGTATTTAGCCCCCACCCCAAAAAACAAAAACACTGATATGCACCTTTATGTTTATGGCAGCATTATTTACAGTAACCAGACTTAGTGTTTTAAATGATACTTCCTTGCACAATGAAATGCTTCCCTTTCTTGACCTCATATCCTACTTATTGTGCAATACCTAATGATATCTTCCTTCTTTTCAGATGTTGCTAGAATATATATATATATATATATATATATATATATATATGCTGAGTATATGAGGATTCATCAGCTGATTCCATGTGCCATGTTAATAAAATAGGTCCTTTTTCCTCACATTTTCAACTCCAGCTCCATACTTCTAGTTCTCAGAGAATAGTTTCACTGTCTTACGAGGAAAACCTAGGATACTGATGTACATTTTCACATTATCTTCCCTTCACTTCAATTCCTGACATATTCTTTGTATCTTGAAAATTTCATTTTATTTTATTTCATTAACATATAATGTACTATTTGTTTCAGGGGTACAGGTCTGTGAATCATCAGTCTTACACAAGTCACAGTACTCACCATAGCACATACTCTCCCAAATGTCCATAACCCAGCCACCCCATCCCTCTGATTCCCATCCCCTCCAGTAACCCTCAGTTTGTTTCCTGAGATTAAGAGTTTCTTATAATTTGTCTCCCTCCCTGGTTTAACCAAACTTCTTTTTTAGACTGTTTTATCTCTTTCACTGTGGTTAAAGAAACATTTTCTTCCTGTTTTTTTATTTTGTTTATCTATTTTAATTCTAGGCTAACTTCCTTGCTTGTACTCTCATTTCATGGCCTTTTTCCTTTTATAACCCAGAAACCTCTAGGAATATTTTAAATAAATTATTTCTTATTTAGTATTCTCTATTTGGTTTCTAGATGAGTTCTTTCATCTATTTACAAACACACTCAGATTTTTGTTATCTGAAAAAAAGTATGACCATTATTTATATTTCTCTTTTATGGGCTATGCCTTATATCACTAATAAAACTGCTAAAAAACACATTTTATATACTTACCAATAAAAGAGAACAAATCACTGACACATACAACAATATGAAAGAATCTCAAAATCACACTGAGTGCAAAAGGCCAGACACAAAAGATTATGCACTATATGACTGCACTACAACAAATCTAATCTGTAGTAAAGGAAAGCAGATCAGTGATTATCTGGGGCAGTAAGTTAGGGAGTGAACTGAGAAGGGTCATAAAAGGACTTTGTATACTTTGTAATGAAATTAGTCTATATTTTGATTGTGTTGGTGTACATAAATTCATCAAAACTCATTGAAATGCATACTTGAAACTGGTACACATTACTGCATGTCATTTATATTTCAATAAAGCTGATTTTAAAATACTTTCTACTTAATATGTGGATGACCTCAAAAGCAGATTATTAACCCTCAAGACATCTGCCGTTTGCTCATGCCACTTCAGTGAAACTACTCCAGTGTCACAAATATAGTCCCAGTAGTCTCTACCTTCTTGAACCTTCTCCCCTCCACTTTTTTTTTTCAGTTTCCAGGAGGAAGAGTTTATTATCCTCCTACTTATTTAAATATCCCTTCCACATCTCTTCCCCTAATTCTTACTCCTCTACTTGTATTGACATTTAGTTAAATGGTTCTATTTTTAAAAGCCCTTGGACAAACCATTCTAAGAATAGGGAAAGATGGTAGAGTAGGAGGATCCTGAGCTCATACTTTCCCACAGACACACCAAGGCATGTAATGAAACTCACTCTGAACGTGGCCCGAAGATTGGTATACCAGATCTTCCTCAGCTAAAGACATAAAGAGAAGTCCACACTAAGAAGAGTAGGAAGGGGATGCCTGGATGTCTCAGTCAGTTAAGCATATACCTTTGGCTTGGGTCGTGATCCTGGGGTCCTGAGATCAAGCCCAGCATCAGGCTCCCTGCTCAGCAGGAGGCCTGCTTCTCCCTCTCTTACTCCACCTGCTTGTGTTCCCTCTCTTGCTGTGTCTCTCTGTCAAATAAATAAATAAAATATTTTTTAAAAGATGTGAAGAGTAGGAAGGACAGAGTTGTGGTTGGGAACCAAATCCCCAATCCATAGTGTTGGAGGAATATACCCACAAGTGAAATAGGCATTGAGGACAAGGGAATCAAGCCCCATACTGGGAACCCTTGGCCCTGAGGACCTGGACCAATTAAAGAAGCCCCCATAATATCTTTTAAAATGGCAGGCTTAAGTCTAGAAGAGCCAGGCGACTATAGAAAACTGAGGCTGTTTTAAAGAGCCAGTAGGCTATATCACTCAAACTGAGACCCAACACAGAAATAACAGCTTAAAAAATGCCTGAGGTATATATAAAGGAGATTCATCATCAATTTTAGGACATGTGCTAGAGAGGAAAGAAGCCTCTTTCTCTTCAGTACTTATGTACTGAAGACACGTTATTCTTGCCTTCGGTCAAGCTAGCTGGCCAGATACTTTCAGGAGTTATAATACCTTCCATCTACCTTGTGGCTATTGCTTGTTTTGCTCCAACATTTCCTTGCAGAAAGACCCTACACAAACTGCATTCTTAGCAAGCACCCCTCCAAAGTGTCTCCTACCTCTTCTCACCCAGTGGGAAGTCTCAGTTGGGACCAGCATCCCCCAAAGCAACTGCTGCACTGCCACACATGATAGCCAGCCCCAGTCGGAATGGTGACCCTTCACAGTCACTCTTGCACTGGGGCAGGAGAAGCTAGCTCCACCACTACCATGCCTGCCACAAGGCCTCTTAGTCAGTGGCACTGGTATCTAGCCCCACCCACTAGTGCACATGCCGTAGCTATAGCCAGTCCTCTCAGCCAGCTGCATGGTGACAAGCCCTGTCCACTAGTGCCCTTGCAATGGTCATGGCCAGTTACTGCTGACAGCCAGGCTAAGGGCCTACCACACTCACGGAGACATCAGTGGTAGTCGCAACCTAGTCCAAAAAGAAGGTATATAGAGCCCACATACAAGGACATCCTTGGAACATCTGGTTATAATGCCCAAAGGGGACTGTGCTATAGTTCCACAGAACTTCTGCTATACAAGACCATAACCTGTAAGAACAGGAGTCATAGCTGATCTAAGAACTAGCACAAAGAGAAATTAATAGTTACATCTATAACTGCATCAAAAATAATAAAAGATCTGTGAATAACCTTAACCAAGTAGGTGAAAGACCTATACTATGAAAACTCTAAGACACTGATGAAAGGAATTGAATAGGGCACAAACAAATGGAAAGATATACCATCTTCATAGATTGGAAGAATTAATAATGTTGAAAAGTCTGTACAACCCAAAGCAATCTATAGATTCAATGTAATTCCAATAAAATACCAATAGTATTTTTCCTAGAACCTGAAAAAATAATCTTAAAATTTTTATGGAACTGCAACATATCATGAATAGCCAAAGAAATTTTGAGGAAGAAGAGTAAAGCTAGAGGCACCACAGTCCCAGATTTCAAACTATACTACAAAGCTATAATAATAAAACAGTATGTTACTGGCACAAAAATAGACACATAAATCAATAGAGCATAATAGACAGTCAAGAAACCCATGCATATAGGGTCAAATAACCTACAACAAAGGAGGCAAGAATACAATCGGGAAAAGACACTCTTCAATAAATGGTGTTGGGAAAACTGGACAGCTAAATGCAGAAGAATGAAACTGGACCATATTCTTTTACCATACACAAAAATGAACTCAAAATAGATTAAAGACCTAAATATAAGACCTGAAAGCATAAAATTCTTAAGAAAAAACATAGGGAGTAATATCTTGGTCATCAGTCTTAGCAATTTTTTTCTCTGGATTTGTCTCCTCACATAAGGGAAACAAAAGCAAAAATAAATAGGGACTATATCAAATTAAAAAGCTTTTGCACAGCAAATGAAGCTATCAACAAAGTGAAAAGGTAATCTACTGAATGGGAGAAGATATTTCCATATTTTTTAACCAATAAGGAGTAAGTATCCAAGATATATAAAGAAATCAAGCAACACATACACACACACACACACACACACACACACAACAATGAAGTGATTTAAGAATTTTTCCAAAGAAGACATACAGATGAGCAGTAAACACATGAAAACACCCTCAGTAATCCCTAACCACTGCAGAAATGCAAATCAAAACCACAGTAAGATATCACCTCATACCAGTCAGAATGGCAAGAATCAAAAATAGAAGAAATAACAAATATTGTTAAGGATGTAGAGAAAAGGCAATGATTATGCGCTGCTAGTGAGAATGTAAATTGATACAGCCACTATAAACAACAGTAGGTAGATTTTTTTTAAAAGATTTAAAAACAGAACTACCATATGACCCAACAATTCCACTTCTGGATCCTTACCCAAAGAAAACAATAACAGTAATTTGAAAAGATACATACACCCCTATGTTTATTGTAGCTTATTTACATAAGTCAAGATATGAAAGCAATGCAAATTTCCATCAACAGATGGACAGATTAAAAAGATGTGGTAGACATATACAATGATATGTCATTCAACCATTTAAATAAATTGAAATTCTGCCATTTGCCCCAACATAAATGAACCCACAGGGCATTATGCTAAGTGAAATAAGTTGGAAAAAGACAAATACTGTGTCACTCCACTCATATGTGGAATCCAAAAAAACAAAAAACAAAACAAGAGATTCATAAATGGAGAAAAAAACAGAGGGGAGGTTCCCAGAGGGAAGGCTGGTTTGGGCAAAGTTGAAATAGGTGAAGAGGGTTTAGTAGTACAAACTTCCACTTATAAAATAAGTAAGTCACAGGAATGAAAAGTACAGCATATGGAATATAACCAATTATATTGTAATAACTTTGGTGACAGATGGTTACTATACTTAATGTGGTGAGCATTTAGTAATGTATGTAACTGTCAAATCACTAAGTTGCACACATGAAACTAATATATGTCAATTATACTTTAAGAATAAAAAATAAACAGTAAACACAAAAAAGAAACAAAAAGTCCTATTGCCTTGCTCATGAATTACCATGATTTCCTAAAGCTTCAATTAATTTCTCCTTTGTGATTAGATCAAACTCTACATTCTACTAATGTGTACCCAATACTTCCACCTCCAAATTCACATATTTAAAAACAAATCCCTTCTCCAATCTAAAGCTATGTACTCCTCCTAACTTCTCTAACAATTTTGCAGGTATTCAAATTAAAAATTTCAGAAAAAAAGTTTTCTTCATGCTTAGCCACACTAAACATCCACCAGGTATGTAAATATATTATTTATACTGAGTTTCAAATTCAGATTTTACTCTCCATTCCCATTACATCTATCTGAACTCAGGCCTTTATCTGCAGCCTTATCAATACAATTGGTCTCTTTCCCTCTAGAACTCTCATTTTAAACTTCATCTCTTCAATGCATTCTATTTACTGCTATTGGATTTATTGCCTGAAATGCATTGTGTTCTTCCACGTAGCAACTCAATAAACCATAAAGATCATACCTTTTGACCAATGTCTTTTAAATAGAGTCTCAAATCTTGAGCCCTTGAAATTTCTTCCTCTGTAGGCTTATCAAATTCTATCCTCAAATCCAAATCACACATTTCACTAGTACTGTTCCCCTGAGAATTCCCTAAATTTCAATCTTGAACTTCTGTTTTGTTCGCCTCGACCTGCCTTGTAATGACTAGAAATGCCCAAGTGTAATTTTCGGTATGCTTTTATTTATGATTCCTTAAGAAATACGTCCTCCATGTATTTCTAAATTATTTAGTTTAACCCAAATATTTACCAAGTATACACTCCTTTGTATTGTAGTGATTTGAATAAATATGTGATTCATTTTTTTTCAGACCATATTCTGTCTGAGTGGTAATGCTATGAAACATGTCTCTATACTAGAGAGCTCACTTAGAGCTGCACCTTGTGAGTACTCAGTAAAAATGGCAACTCAATATTTCACCAACCATCCTATATCATAATCTCATCAATTATCAAATAATGTCTTTAAGGCTACTTTGCTACCTAGACAGGCCAACTATCTTCAAACAAATATATCTGTATCAACAATCAAGTAAATGCAAATTTTCTTCATTTCATTATTTAGGCCAAATCTCAACCACAAAATAGGAAGATTTTAAATGGTGTCAGATAGGTTGGCATCAAGGCATGAGTTAACTTTTGATAAAAGAACTCCCAGTAGATGAATTAAGCACAGTATCTATATATACATAAGACTGTGCATATGTGCAAGTGTGAATCTTTATGCATCTAACCAAAAAATAAAAAATAAATTGCTTTATAAGAAACCAGAATCCTGCCTTCAGCCAGACACAAATCTGTAACTTTCACATATTTTAATATCCATGTACTATCTTCTCAAAAGGAGTGAATAATTTGATCTTAAAGATTTTTTTTATCTTCAGTACAATATAAATTTAAATGTGAAAAACCTGGAAGAAACTAAATGTGAATTTGTTTGTAATCTTGAAGGAAAGAAAAGTAAGGCTAATTACTAGGAAGGAAAGGAGGCAAGATGATATTCATTTTAATATGGCAAAACATTCAGAAGCTGTTAAAAAAAAGTTAGTTATAACCAAAAATCTTAGAATCTTCAAAACAATGCAAAAGTGACAACTAGAGATGAAATATGCAACTGTTATGCTAAACAGTTTTCTTCATGGTTAAGGATAGTTAAGTCAAAAGAAAAATGGCCAAATGATGGGTGGAAGCAGTTTCTTTAAAAAAAAAAGGGAAATTTTAAAAAAAGGAAAATAACAAATAAACATAAAATTATGTTCAGTCACACTCTGCATCAAAAATGGGAAATCAAAACATTTTACACTTTTACATTTATCAAAGGTTAATATGCTTAACGACGTGGATGGAACTAGAGGGTATTATGCTAAGCGAAATAAGTCAATCAGAGAAAAACAACTGTCATATGATTTCTCTGATATGAGGAATTTGAGAGGCAGGGAGAGGGGTTGTGTGGGAACAGAGAGAAAGATGAAAAAAGATGGGACGGGGGAAGAAGACAAACAATGAGGGTCTCTTAATCTCAAGAAACAGACTGTTGCTGGATGAGGATGGGTGAGTGGGGAGGGATAGGGTGGCTGAGTTATGGACATTGAGGAGGGTATGTGCTATGGTGAGTGCTGTGAATCATGTAAAACTGATAATTCACATACCTGTACCTCTGAAACAACTAATACATTATATGTTAATAAAAAAATGTTTTTAAGGAATATGCCTAAAAACAATCTTTGCTAACAAGAGCAAGAAGAAACAGAATTTCAAACACAATCTTGTGGGAGTACAAATTGGTACAATCTCACTGAACGGCAAAATGAAAATATCCACTAAAATAAGTGCCTAGTTTAATCCCTGGTAAACAAGAAGAGGAAAATATATATTGGTGAATTCAAATTCAAAACTCATAAGCTTTTTGACCTAATAATTCCACTTCTATAAGTTTTTGATAGACAGATGTTTACAAAATTGACAATATATAACAGCAAAAATCATTGCAACACTGATTATAATAGCAAGGAATTCAGAAACACCTAAAGGAGGACATGGTATATTGAGAGTAATATACAGCCAGCACAAATAATAATATAAATTTTTAAGTGCAAATAAAGCAAGTCATAAGAAATCATTTAAGCATGATATCATTTAGAAACCAACATTTTATGATATATATATGTGTATATATAAATGTGTATATTTGTTATATATGTGTATATATATATATGTACACACATATATTTTACTCATAAATAAAAACATCTCAAACTATTGATACCTATTACACTAGGAAGTTGACCAATGAAGAAAGGAGATTTTTAATTATAATGGTACTTACATGAGGCTTTATTACTATGATCATATCTATTATCACATTCACAAATTTGCCAGGCCATCTGTTTTTTAAAAAAAGATGCAAATTCTTTGACATTTTTTGTGCTAAGAGGTAGAGGTCCCTTTTTTTTTGCCTTGAATCTGGATGGTATTATGACAGCTTTGATCGATAAAGCATGGTGGAAGCTACACTACATAACTTTTGAGGCTAGATCATAAAGGCCATGCAACTTATGTTTGGTTCACTGAGGATGCTTACTCTAGTGAAAACTAAACTTCATGTATGAAGTTTATCCAGAGACCCATGCTTGAAGGGCCACATGTAAATATTCTAATTAACAGTTAGTTAACTGCCAGCTGTGTGACTGAGCCATTCTTAGATATCCTGCTAGACCAACCCTTCAGCTCCTGGCCAACTTTAGAGGCATCTGACTTGTGCTGTCACCAAGGGTTCCCTGCTAAAAGAGCCCTACCTTTGGTGTAGTGTTTTTCTGTCACCATCTTAAAATTTAATGGTTTTACCTATGAACTTGTGCTTTGTGTGTGCATTCCACTAGCACCGTGGAGCATGTGAATGAGCAAAGGAGATACAGTTATGAGCATCGCAGTTCCTTGCCATTCTACTCATATACAACATTCACGATACCCCAGCAGCACAGAATTCTGTTGAATTCACAAAACATGGGAATTTTGTGACTTAAACTGAGTACAAGGTAAGTGAGTTACATCTACGAGTGAATAAGCAAGGGGACTAACATGACAAAGATGCCATACTTTTTTTTTCCACTTAAATTTTAGGTAGTTAACATACAGTGCAATATTGGTTTCCAGAGTTCAGTGATTCATCATTTTCTTACAACGCCCAGTGCTCATCAGAAAAGTGTCCTTCTGAATACCCAATACCCATCAAGCCCATCCTACACCTACTTTCCTTCATCAACCTTCAGTTTGTTCTCTATCATTAAGAGTCTCTTAGGACTTGTTTCCCTCTCTCCTTTTTATTTTTTCCCCTTCCCATAAGTTAATCTGTTTTTTTTTTCCTTTAAATTCTACATATGAGTGAGATCATATATGGTGCTTGTCTTTCCTGACTGATTTCATTTAGCAAAATATACTTTGGCTTCCTCCATGTCATTGCAAATGGCAAGATTTCATTCTTTTTGATGGCTGAAAAATATTTCATTTCATACATACACACACACACACACACACACACCACTCCTTCTTTTCCATTTACCAGTCAATGGGCATTTGGGTTCTCTCCATAATTCGGCTATTGTTGATAATGCTGCTATAACATCATGGTGAATGTGTCCCTCTAAATTTGTATTTTTAAACCCTTTGGGTAAATACTAGTAGTGTAACTGCTGGATTATAGGGTAGTTCTATTTTTAACATGTTGATACACCTCTATATTGTTCTCCTGAGTTGCTACACCAGTTTGCATTCCCATCAAAAATGCAAGAAGCTTCCCTTTTCACTGCATCCTCTCCAACTTGAAATTTTGTTTCTGTGTTACTAATTTTAGCCATCCTGACAGGTGTGAGATGGTATCTCATTGTGGTTTTGATATGTATTTCACTGAACATGAGTGATATTGAGCATCTTTTCATTTGTCTGTTACAGATTTGGGTGTCTTTCTGGAAAAGTGTCTCTTCATGTCTTCTGCCCATTTCTCAACTGGGTTATTTGATAAGTTCTTTATAGAATTTGGATATTAACTTTATCTGATATGTCATTTGCAAATATCTTCTCCCATTCTATAGGCTGCCTTTTAGTTTTGTTGATTGGTTTTTTTGCTATGCAAAATCTTTTTATCTTGATGAAGTCCCAACAGTTCATTTTTGCTTTTGTTTCCCTTATCTGTGGTGACACATCTAGTAAGAAGTTGCTACAGCCCAGGTCAAAGAGGTCTCCACCTGTGTTCTCCTTTAGGATTTTGATTGTTTTCTGTCTCACATTAAGGTCTTTCATCTATTTTGAATTCATTTTCTTTTTATGGCTTAAGAGTGGCTCAGTTTAATTCTTCTGCATTATGCTGTCCAGTTTTCCTGACGCCATTTGTTGAGAAGACTTTTTCCACTTGGCTGTTCTTTCCTGCTTTGTCAAAAATTAGTTGACTATATAGTTTGGGTCCATTTCTGGGGTCTCTATTCTGTCCCATTGAACAATGTGTCTGTTTTTGTGTCAGGACAATACTGTCTTAAAGACTACAGCTTTGCAATACAGTTTGAAATCTGGAATTGTGATGCTTGTAGTTTTGTTTTTCTTTTTCAGAAATAGTTTGGCTATTTGGGGTCTTTTGTGGTTCCATACAAATTTAGGATTGTTTGTTGCAGCGAAAGCAGTCTTAACAGGGAAGGATACTACAATACAGGCCTACCTCAAGAAGCAAAAAGTCTCAAATACACAATCTAACCTTATACCCAAAGATTCTAGAAAAGGAACAGCAAATAAAACCAAACCCAGTAGAAGAAGGGAAATAACAAAGATTAGAGCAGAAATAAATAACAGATTAATGAAACTAAGAGTGCATTTTTCAAAAGAATTAATAAAATTTGTAACTCTTAGATAGATTTATCAGAAAGAGGAAGAATCCAAATAGACTTCAATCACAAATGATAGAAGAGAGATCACAACTACCACCACAGAAATACAAACAATTATGTGTGTGTGTGTGTGTGTGTGTGTGTGTGTGTGTGAAAATTTATATATGCCATCAAACTGGGCAACTTAGAAAAAAATTAAAAATTCCTAAAAACTTACAAATTACCAAAACTGAAACAAGAAGAAATAATAAATTTGAACATACCCTAACCAGTAAAGAACTTGAATAAGTAAGCAAGAATCTCCCAACAAACAAGAGTCCTGGGCCAGATGACTTAACAGGGGATTCTACTAGACATTTTAAGAAAAATTAATACATAATCTTCTCAAACTGCTCAAAAAAATAAAATATAGAAAGGAAAAAGAAAACTTCCAAACTTATTCTACAAAGGAGCATTATCTTGATTCCAAAACCAGAAAAAAAAGAAAAAAACACTAAAAAGGAGAATTACAGGCCAATATTCCTAATGAACATGGATGTAAAAATTCTCAATAAAATAACAGCAAACTGAATTCAACAGTACATGAAAAGATATATTCACCATGATCAACTGGGATTTATTCCTGGGCTGCAGAGGTGGTTCGATATTAGCAAATCAATCAATGTGATACACCACATTAATAAAAGAAAACTTAAGAACCATATGAGCCTGTCAATAGATGCAGAAAAAAAAACATTTGACAAAGTACAGCATCCTTTTCTGATAAAAACCTTTAACAAATTAGGGATAGATGGAACATAGCTCAACATCATAAAGGACATACACAAAAGACCCACAGATCATATTATCCTCAGTGGGGACAAACTGAGAGTGTTTCCTCTATGATCAGGAATAAGAAAAATGTCCACTCTCACCATTACTATTTGACACAGTACGGGAAGTCTTAACCTCAGCAATCAGACACATATAAACCATGAAATAGGAATTCTTTAATTTCAGTGATTCCACATTGAATTAAATATTCTTATATTTACATTTATAACTTGTATATTTTGTTATACAACAGTAGTAAACTGAACATCTGCCTTTCTAGGAGGATTCGTTGCTCCTTCTGTGCTTATCTAAGCATATATTTGTTCCATTTTTTTTTTATATTTGTTCCATTTAAGATTAATCATATCTAGGGCGCCTGGGTGGCTCAGTGGGTTAAAGCCCCTGCCTTTAGCTCAGGTCATGATCTCAGGGTCCTGGGATGGAGGCCCGCATCAGGCTCTCTGCTCAGCAGGGATCCTGCTTCCTCCTCTCTCTCTGCTTGCCTCTCTGCCTACTTGTGATCTCTCTCTGTGTCAAATAAATAAATAAAATCTTAAAAAAAAAGATTAACGATATTTATAACTTTTTTGTGATGTTTGTCTACCTTATTATTTTAAAATTTTCTTCAAACAGTTGTTGAATGGATTAACACAGAAATTATTATAGCTTTGAAAAACTAGAGAAAAGTTACAAAAGCTAACTCTTGGAACATCAGGTTTGGTTCGATAAAAGTGATATTAGAATGACAATAAAATTTCACATTCTTCTCAATATATTCATATATTTCTCAATATTCTTAAATGTTCCATCATTAATATTATCTAGGTTTTTACAACATTACAAATCTATATTATTGAGGGTATTTAACTTCAAATAATAAACTACTTGGACCTTTAAAGATGGCAACAGCTCAAAATGAGTTACTTCTGGCATCTTTAAGACCTTTAAAAGGTACATATAACATTTGCGATAGCATGGATGAACCTAGAGGGCATTATGTTAAGTGAAATAAATTAGATAAAGACAAATACCATATGATTTCACTTATATGTAGAACCTAAAAAACAAAACAAACAAAGCAGAAACAGACTTGTAAATAAAGAGAATTTGTGTTTGCAGGATGGGAAAATGGGTGAAAGAAAGGTGGAGGTACAGACTTCTAGTTATAGAATAAGTAAGTCATAAGGATGAAGGTATAGCCCAGGGAATACAGCCAATGGTATTGTAATAGAGTTGTATGATGACAGAGGGTAGCTACTTTTGCAGTCAATATAACATAACATACAGATTTGTTGCTATGTTGTATACCTAAAACTAATATAACATTGTCAAGTATACTTCAATTTATGTATTTATTTATGTATTTATTTATTTTTAAGCTGATCTTTTTTTATGTTCAATTAGCCAACATATCCTACATCATTAGTTTTTGATGTAGTGTTCAAATGATTCATTAGTTGCATATAACACCCAGTGTTCATCACATCACGTGCCCTCCTTAATATCCATCAGCCAGCTACTCCTCCTCACCCCCTTCCCTTCTGTAACCCTCAGTTTGTTTCCCAGAATCCAAAGTCTCTCATGGTTTGTCTTCATCTCTGATTTCATCCCATTCAGTTTTCCCTCCTTTCCCCTATGGTCCTCTGCTGTATTCCTTATATTCCGCATATGAGTAAAACTACATGATAACTGCCTTTCTCTGCTTGACTTATTTCACTTAGCTTAGTACTCTCCAGTTCCATCCATGTTGAAACAAATGGTAGGTATTCATCCTTTCTGATGGCTGAGTACATTCCATTATACATCTTTACCCATTCACCTGTTGAAGGACATCTCAGCTCCTTCCATACTTTGGCTATTGTGGATGTTGCTGCTATGAACATTGGAGTGCATGTGCCTCTTCTTTTCATTACATTTGTATCTTTGGGGTAAATACCTAGTAGTGCAATTGCTAGGTCACAGCGTAGCTCTATTTTTCACGGCTTGAGGAACCTCCATAATTGTTAAAATGTACATGCTAGCCAGAGCAATCTACACATTCAATTCAATCTCTATCAATATATCATTGACATTTCATAGAGCTGGAACAAACAATCCTAAAATGTGTATGGAATCATAAAAGACCCCAAATCACCAGGGGAATTTTTGCAAAAGAAAACCAAAGCTGGGGTTGTCACAATGCCTGACTCCAAGGTATATTACAAAGAGTGGTCATCAAGGCAGCATGGTATTGGCAAAAAAACAGACACATAGATCAATGGAATAGAATAGAGAGCTCAGAAATGAACCCTGAACTCTATGGTCAGCTAATCTTTGACAAAGCAAGAAAGAAGATCCAATGGAAAAAAGACAGTCTCTTCAATAAATTGTGCTGGAAAAATTGGAAAGCCCCATACAGAAGAATGAAATTGGACTATTCTCTTATACCGTACACAAAGATAAATTCAAAATGGATGAAAGACCTAAATGTAAGATAGGAATCGGTCAAAGTCCTAGAGGAAAACATAGGCCGTAACCTCTTTGACAACGGCCATGGCAACTTCATGCAAGTCATGTCTCTAAAGGCAAAAGAAACAAAGGCAAAAATTAACTACTGGGACTTTATCAAGATAAAAAGCTTCTGCACACGGGGCGCCTGGGTGGCTCAGTTGGTTGGGTGGCTGCCTTCGGCTCAGGTCATGATCCCGGAGGCCTGGGATCGAGTCCCACATCGGGCTCCCTGCTCGGCGGGAAGCCTGCTTCTCCCTCTCTCAGTCCCTCTGCTGTGTTCCCTCTCTGGCTGTGTTTCTCTCCATCAAATAAATAAAATCTTTTTTTAAAAAAAAAAAGCTTCTGCACAGCAAAGGAAATAGTCAACAGACCTAAAAGGCAACCCACGGAATGGGAGAATATATTTGCAAATGATCTATCAGATAAAGGGCTTATATCCAAGATCTATAAAGAACTTACCAAACTGAACACCCAAAGAACAAATAATCAAGTCAAGAAATTGGCAGAAGACATGAACAGACACTTCTTCAAAGAAGAAATACAAATGGCTAACAGACACATGAAGAAATGTTCCAAATCACTAGCGATCAGAGAAATACAAATCAAAACCACAATTAGATACCACCTTACACCAGTTAGAATGGCTAAATTTGGGGTGCCTGGGTGGCTCAGTCATTAAGGGTCTCTATTCAGCTCAGGTCATGATCCTGGAGACCCGGGATCAAGCCCTACATTGGGTTCCCTGCTCAGCGGGAAGCCTGCTTCTCCTTCTCTCACTTCCCCTGCGTGTGTTCCTTCCCTAGGTGTGTTTCTCTCCATCAAATAAATAAATAAAATCTTAAAAAAAAAAAAAGACTAAATTGTTGGCAAGGATGTGGAGAATGGGGAACCCTCTTATACTGTTGGTGGGAGTGCAAGCTGGTGAGGCCACTTGTATACTTCAATTTAAAAAAAAATAGAAAAAAAATCAATTGCATTAAAAAGAAAATGAACAAATGAAACAAAAGAGAAACAGACTCATAGATACAGGAATCAAAATATTGGCTACTAGATGGAAGATTTAGGGAGTGGATGAAATATATCAAGGGGATTAAGTGAAATGAACTTCCAGTTTTAAAATACATAAGTCATGGAAATGTAATATATAGCATGCATGGGGAATATAGTCAATAATACCATGATAACTTTGTGTGGTGACAGATGGTAACTAAATGTATCGTCCAGACCATCTTGTAAGTTATAAAAATACTGAACTACTATGATGTATACCCAAAACCAACAGGATATTGTATGTTAATTATACTTCAATTTAAAAACAAATCAATAAGTAACATGAAAAAAGTATATTTAGCTATACTATTTGAAAAATTTTACTTTCCTATTATAATCATCTTTTCTGACCAAAGCTTCATCATTTACTATATTCAATTTTACATACATTTCACAAGACTTTTTTGTCTAAGTTTAAAAAAGCTATTAGTATTTCTTGCCATACATCTGGAAGAAAAAACACAGTAAAGCAACAAATCATTAATATTTACTTATAGTAAAGACAAAAAAGTAGAATTTATCAAAAAGAGAAAATAGTCAAAAGAGTAAAAATCAATCCCCTCAGTATATTTCCTTCCACATTCACATGTGGCTAGACTATTTCAAGAATAATACAAGGTTTTTTTTGTTAATTTTATTTTCATCAAAATGACAAACAATATGTGTATGTGTGTATGTATAAACAGAGGCAAGGAAAACTGATACAAGGAAAAAACAAAAACACTAAGCATAAACAATGATGTCTGGTAAAAAATACACAGTGTTCAGGGTTTAGCACACTTCTGATTTTCAAAATGTACCAGGAATTTTCATAATGCCACCTAACATCTCCATTTTCAGGCTTCTCAAACTCCAAAGCTGAAAAATTTACTGACTTTTAATTTCCTCTGTTAACACTAGTACCTTAGAGAAGAATTTTAAATAGCCATTTAAATCAGATTTCACCATTTCTTTAACACTCTGAAATTATACTCTCTAACCTAGCAAGCATTTCAGTAGATTAATTTTTTTTTCTGTGATCTCCCTCATCACGAAAATGAGTTTGAGAGTTGGCATAATAGTGGAGTTCAAGCATGTGGGTCTATGATTTTTTTAAAGAAAATATTACAATGTCAATTGCCTTTCTGCTGTTAGCATCCAGAAATTCTCCATGATCCCCATCCTAAAAATAAGAGTTCTTTTTTACTCTGCTATCTTAAAGACAAAAGCTTTGGCAAAACTTTGAAGAAATTACTCTTAATATATTTTCCTAACTTAAAAACTGATATACATATTAGCAAAAAATGGTAAAGTGTAGTTAAAATATTTTACAATCCAGTAAACCACAGTAACAATTTTCAAACTGTGATATATTTCCTTTCAGTCACTCTCGTGTTTTCCTTCCTCTCTTCAACCCTCTCTCCCTCCTTTTCTCCCTTTTTACTTCCCTTCTGTATCCTTCTGAATTTCTATTTAGGTTTCTGAGGTTCCTTACTATACCACACTTAAACAATAAATATTAGATTATCTGTTTCCAGACTATGAATCTGTAAGGGAAGGATTCTGTCAACAACCAGCACACATGCCATCTCCTCCCAGAAGCCTTCCTTGACTAATCTTCCCCTAAATTTACCTCCACAAATCTAATCATTTATTTGTCCGCAGTACTTCTATATAAAGTGCATACTTCTATTGTTGCATACCAAAGTGAAATATAATTAGTTTGTATCCATACTCATTCTTTTTTTTAGACTATATACAAATACCTTCCACAACCCCCATTCTTACTTTAGGCCATCTGGGAATGTCTGCTCAATCAAGTAAATTTGTGTATTTTGAGTCCTGAATACCCAATGAGGTATTTGTAAGAAGCAGATATTCATTATATATTGTATTCTAAGAAACCCAACTCTCCTAAATGCTCCGAGACATTTTCTCCCTTTCCCCAAAATAAGTGCCAAATAATGTTAATAGGATATCACCCCCAACACTGAAAGTGAAAGAAAGCTGAGTGACCTAGGGAGGTTGGCAAGGCTTTGAAATTCATAACTGACTTCTCCAAGCCATTGGCCCCACACACTCCCTAATTCCTCACCTTATTTAACATACATATACGCTTGTCAACTCTCTTGGCTTTGATCTTGGCCTATTCTACATTTGCAGGCTTTCTATTCACCATTATCTGGATTCCTCTATTACCTGAATGATTAGGTTCTGGTCCATCCCCCACAGCTTTCCAATCATGGAAAAGATTTATTTTTTGTGCTCTGGTTAGACATGCACAGACATTTGAGTTATGCCTACTTCATGTTTTGAGTTTATTATTTCTAAGTCTACATTTCTTTTGCCTGTAATGAATTTACCTAGCTTTTTGGCTTGGGAAATGATGCGACCTCTTACATCCATTTACTTTTTTCCTAGAAAGGAAGGGAAGAATGCTTTCCTATTGTTTTAATTTAGTTGAAGTTGAAATGAGAAACACTTAAGAACACTTTTTTTTCCTAGAAAAAAAGCTACACGGTGGTTATACATGCTCTATAAGCAATGGCCATAACTGGCAATCCCAAGCACAATGTACTCCTGTATTGATAACTCTTACATATTCTGAATATACTATTTTTTTCATATTTTATCACAATGATATTTATATAAAAGAACTTATTTAAACAAGAGGGACAAATGTTGTAAATATTTTCATCCTAAGAAGTATTGTGTGTAGATTACACTAAAAGAGAAGTTTAAATTTAGGATGGAAACCATAAGAATTTACTCTGTAGTTAAGAGATTTTCTCAGTAATCAAACACTGCTAGGAATTCAATGGAGGAAAAATAATCTTTTCAACAATGATTATAGAACAACCGGACATCCACAGGTAAGAAAATGGACACTAATACATTCTTTGCATTTTATGTAAACACTAACAGAAAATTAATCATAGACTTAAGTGTGATATGTAAAAATATAAAACTGTGAGAAGGAAAAAGAACATCATTGTGACCATGAGTGTTCAGATAAGACATCGAATACATGTACCATGAGAAGAAAAATTGATGAACTGAACTTTGTTAATATTAAGCACTTTTTATAATAGCTCTATGAAAGACACTATTAGAAAGAAAGAAACAAGCTATAAACTACAGGAAAATATTTGCAAATTATATTCAGGTAAAGGTCTTGTATCCAGAATATATAATGAACTGAACAATAAGAAAACAGACAACTCCAATTAAAGAAAATATGCAAATGATATGAACAGACACTTCACCAAAGATGATAAATTAGTGACAAATAAGCATATGAAAACTTGCTCATTATCATCAATTATTAGGAAAATGCAAATTAAACCACAATAAAATACAACTGCACACTTCTTAGAATAGTTAAACAAGCAAAAGCTGACATTAAGAAATGATGGTAACATGCCAGAACAACAGGACTTCTCATTCATTACTGATAAGAATACAAAATGTACAACCACTTTGAAAAAGCAAAGATAAACGTACATTTACCATATGACCTAGAAATCCTACTTCTATTTATTGATGTAACAACATGGATGAATCTTAAATGAATTTAGAAACTGAAAGAAGCCTGACCCAAAGGATGCTGCATGCTATCATTTATATAGTATTTTTTTAAAAAGGCAAAATTATAGTGAAAACACATCAGTAGTTGCCCACAGTTGAAAGAGTGCTGTTGACAACAAAATGGTCACACGAAGAAATTGTCGGGATGATGGAAATATTCTATATGCGGTTGAGGTAGATACATGATTATGCATCTTTCAAATCCCACAGAATTATATACTACAAGGAATAAGCATATGCACTTCTTTTTACTAAAACAGAGTTGACATACAATGTTATATTCATTTCAGATATACAACATAGTGATTTAACAATGTTATATACTACCTAATGCTCACAAGAAGTGCAGTTACCATCTGTCACCATACAAAGTTATTACAATATTACTGACTATATTCCCTATGTTGTACTTTTCATCACCATGACTTACCTGTTTTATAACTGGAAAGTTTATACTTTTTAAGCCGTTCCACCTATTTCTCCCATCCCCCTCCTTCCCTTCTGGCAACTATTAGTTTACTTTCTGTATTTATGAGTTTATTTCTGATCAATAGAAGGCAGGGAACCCCAGGAGAGAGTGCAAATTGTTACAAATGAATCTAACTGTATTATAAATGTTTAATCTCACCTCACTGAAGAGGGTAGAGGAAAAGGAACATCTCTAAGTAATTCTGGGAAATGATGTTTTGACTGAGTAGTTTAAAGCTAACCATACAATGAGTTATATATAAACACTGCATGGGTTAGTAATTCTGACACTACTTTTAATGTAGTTTAGAGCTGAACAATTAAGTATATATAAATTGTACCTAAGAGGAGCCATGTTTTACACTAACAGGGAGAGAACTTATAACTAAGCAAAGGGGGGAAGGCTCGAATAAACCCTGGGGTGCTAAATTAGACTCAGATCTGTAACTACAAAATCATGTGAGTTTAATGGATGAACAGAGATGTTATACATGCATGTGTCCTTTAGTATACATAAATATATTTTCTAGGCCAGGTAATTGAGCTCAGTCCATGGAGCAGGTTGAAAAGCAATGACCCTACAAGCACACCCAGCACCCAGTAAGTACTCACCAATGAAAGGTTCTGGGACTCTTGCTTGGTGAGATTAGGCTGCTATAGCACAGTACTTACATAACATATAACCTATAATATAGACCGGGTGGCTTATAAACAACAGGGTTCTGGAAGCTAGAAATCTGAAATCAGCATGCCAATGGTCAGATTTGTGGTTGTAGTTGTAGACTGACAATTTTTCATTGTATCCTCAGAAGGCAAAAAGACAGCAAGCCAGCTTTATGAGGGCATTAATTTCACTCATGAGGACTCCACTCTTGTGACCTAATTATCACCCCAAAGTGCCACCTCTGAAAACCATTATTACAGTGGGAATTAGATTTCAGCATTTGAATTTTGGAGGGGTACAAACATTTCAATCCAAAGCAGATCCTTTAGAGAAATCACTGATTCTAGAGTTGATACAGGGCAAAGACTGTAGGGACATTTTTTTAGCGTCAGAAAACGAGGGAGAGCTTAAAGGAACAAAAAGGATAGCAGTATACCAAAAGGGAAGAGAGAACAACCTGAAAAATCTTTCAATGGGCAAAACTGAAATAATTTAAACAACAAACTAATAATGATAGCATTGCTTATAACCCAAAGAATAGAGTAAATAACTATCTGTCCATACTTATCTTAGTAAATAATTGAATTAATGAGTAAATGCAGAACAAATAGATTTTTCATAAAGAAGAATGCCAAGTAATAAATGTAAAAGGAATGAGAAAATTAAAAATCATCATTGGAACAACAAATAATTGCTACAGGCAAAACCTACAAATTATTTATAAAAATAATGGGCAAAACTCTAAAGAGAAATAATATTTCTTCATTCTTTAAACGATCTCCCCAAGGGGCACCTGGTGTCTCATTCAATTAAGTAGCAGACTATCATTTTCAGCACGGGTCCAATCTCAGGTTGTGTGATTAAACCCCACTTGGGGCTCTGTACTTACCGGGGAGTCTGCTGGGGATTCTCTCTTTTCCTTTGCCTCCGCCCTTCCCCTCCCATGCTTCTCTCACATATGTTCCCTATCTAAAATAAACAAATCTTTAATAAATATTTTGAGGATAAAATGGTTTTGATCACTGTGCTGTCTTTAAAATATGCTCTATAAATTCTTTGATAGGTTTCCTTCCTAAAGATAGAGGCTAATTCTTCTGTCCTAGATGGTGAGCTGGATGTAGTGATTCACTTCTCTCAACAGATAATTGTCTGTTCTTTAGAAGTGGGCAATGTCGGGGGCAGGTTGTTTTTTTAGGGGGGTTGTGGGGAGTGGGGTAGGAAGAGTAACTACAGTGGAGAATCTGGAAAACACCTTTCCCAAATCATGAAGATTAATAACACCAGTAATAATGCATATTGATACTATGCCAATCCTGGTAGGGAGTACTGAAAATATGACTTGGCCTCTATGGTATTCTTGCTCCAAATTAATAACTCCAGTGCAATTATGAGAAAACATCAAGCTCAAAACAATGAACATGTGGGGAGTCTGGAACCTAGCGTTGTCAACAGTTGAGGTGTAGCTTCTGGACTCACTAGCTTGGACATTGGCGGCCCTGCAGGTTAGAGTTAAGGAGCGAAACTCCTGGTACCCGCCTCTCCGGGCTCCCAATGAGCAATGCTAGCGCATGTAGGCTAGAGGCCGCAGTAGCCACCTAGGCAGCTTTACTATGATGGGGCCTTAATCTTACCTAGGGGCATGGTGCCCCTCCCTTGTTTACCTCCTCAAAGAATTAGTGATGTAGTGTAGGATGAACAAAGAGAATCAGCATCATGGGACTTGGGCATGATCAGGGGTATGTATAGAAATCATGATATTAAGAAAAATATGTAACCTTGTTATTGTAACCACTCCTTGTTCGATTGAGCACAGCCTACTCTAAAAAGCTTTGTAACCCTAAATAAAATCGGCACTGTTTGGACATCACCCACTTTGCCCCTCCTGTCCCCATCTCTTTTCTTTTGCCTTCCTTTCAGCATCTCCTTGCCCTCAGGTTCAGCTTACGTTGTCGCCCCGGCCCTGACATGAACAGTCTATAATTGAAAAATATCAAGATTATGAAAACAAGAAAAGAGGAACTTCTATAGATTAGAAGATTGGAAGACATTACAGAGATATCACAACAAAATATAAAATGTATCTGGTACTAAATCCTGGACTATAAATACAATATTACTAGAAAAAATTAATAAAATCTGAATAAAGTCTATAATTTAATTAATAGTACTATATCAATTTTAATATCTTAGTTTTGAAAATGTACCATGGTTGTATAAGATGCTCACATACAGTAAGTTCAGTGAAGGTACATAGAACTTTCTGTTCTAACCATACAACTCTTCTAAAAACCTAAAATAATTTCAAATATACTTTTTTAAAAGAAATGAATCCAGGGGCACCTGGGTGTCTCAGTTGGTTAAGCGACTGCCCTCAGCTCAGGTCATGATCCTGGAGACCCGGGATCGAGTCCCACATCGGACTCCCTGCTCAGCGGGAAGCCTGCTTCTCCCTCTCTCACTCCCCCTGCTTGTGTTCCCTCTCTAGCTTAGTTTCTCTCTGTCAAATAAATAAAATTTTAAAAAATAAATAAATAAATAAACAGATAAATAAATAAATAAATGAATAAATAAAATCTTAAAGAAAGAAAGAAATGAATCCAGGATTTATACTAGAAGCACTATCTGGTGACGTCAGGAAATCATTTCATGTTGCTGATTTAAAGTTTAGCTGTACAATGTAACTGTACATTGTACAATGTGTTTTATGCTAAAATACTGTTCATATAGTGATTGATCATGCAGACCAGGGCAAGTAATCAGTAATGCTGAGTAGTCAAATGGCCTAACCAATGGTGTAGTTCCTCCATTGAAGGAGAAACATGCCTCTCCTTAGTTTAGAAAATAAAAACAACTTGCTTCTTTACCCATAAGAATAAATAATGGTTAATTAGCAAGAGACAGCTGGCAGCAAAAGAAAATTCTTGGAAATCAAAGGTTCTGCATTATGTCCAAAAACATAAGAGAAGTGATAGAGTTATAAAATCTAAAGAAATCAATTTGTGGTATTAAAACCAAAAACAGGTTTGGAGGGAAAAAGCACTACCAGTATTTAGAACACAGAGTCCATTTAGAATATGAACAAGAGAAAATTTAGACTGGAACTAAGCAAATGAGTGAAAAATACACTAGACTATACCTACATGTATATATGATTACATGTTGTTTAAAAAGCTCTACTTGCAAATGAATAATGGGCTTTAAAACAACACCTGTAAATCAGCAAACTCAAGAGTCCTAGTGAAAGACAAAGATCTTTAAATGGGAGAGGCAATGACACAGTAGAAGGTTACTTTCTAGATTTTAGTGTTTTGTCTTTGCTTCTAAGAGCAAATTCAAAGCGAAGAAATGAAAACAAACACTCCTTTCCCCCTCTCACTACTACAGCCTTGAATTAGAATTGTGAATTTATGAGATGGTTAAAGAGAAAATTCAAATTCAATTGTTGACTAAAAACAGTAAGTAATGAGATATATACTTCAAGATATTGAGGTATTGCCTACGTTAATGATGCAAGTCTTAATGATGCAAGTCGACATTAGCTATTTGTTGGTGATCCTCCAGGGAAGATGTTGGTGCATATTCTTTGAGTCCCCTGAGGCAAAATCAGTATTTCTGTCCCTTTCAGATGGTTTCCTCAGGGATACAAAGATTCTTTGGGGAATATAAATGTAGGTAAATTATCATAAACTAGGCACTTAAAATAAAGGGAAGAAATATATATTATCATTTTCATTAACTAGTTGTGTCTCTCCTTAAAGCTAGAATAAAGATTTTAAGAACTATTTTCTTCCACGAACTAACTATATTTGTGTGCATGCAATCAATATATAAAGAGAAAAAAATCCATTTTACCAGCAATCCTGTATGTTATACTGTTGCAACAAGAGCAAAGCATTAAGATTATCACTACTAACAGTAAGAGGAAGAGGAGAACCACTAATACTTTTGGGTAACTGCTATGTACAAAGCATATTTTAGGTGCTTTGTAAGTAGTAATTAACCTTCAAAATAACCTAGAAGAAAAGCTGCTCTTATGTCTCCTTTACAGATGAGGAAACAAACTAAAGTTTAGAAATGTCAAGGTCCCTTTTGACCTCTTAGTTCTCTATTAACCTAATTAAATAATTCCACCCGGGCATACATGAGACAATCTAGAATACCAAAAATACCTTTAAGGGCTATTATAGCTTATTTAAACAATGGCAATTTTGCTATGTTTTCTTCGGAATTGACTGGCATTTTTGCTTAATCAGAACAAATAAATTACTACAAGCAATTATGTAAGGCATTGAACTAGAAAATGTAGAGATGCAAAGAAAAATAAAATTTACTGTTTAACTCCAAGAATCTTAAGAGTTTTGGAGGAAAATAAAGTGCAAACTTAGAATAATAAGTATTAATACTTTTTTCAAACAATTTTTTTTTAAAGAGGGAGAGAGTATGCATGAGTAGCAGGGGGAAGAGGCAGAGGGAGAGGAAAAGAGAGAATCACAAGCAGGTCCCAAGCCCAGTACAGAGCTCAATGCAGAGCTCCATCTCACAGCCCTGAGATCATGACCAGAGCTAAAATCAAGAGTCAGATAGATATTCAACTGACTGAGCTACCCAGGTGTTTTTTAAGACCTTCCATGAAGAGATTATTTCATGTTTAAATATTATATAAATAGCCTTTGGAGGAGAGAGGAGGATGGGGGAGGAAAACATTTGCTAGACCACTGTTTCAGGGCAGGGAGAGATACCAGGTTGTTTCAATTAGCCAGCCTGCCCAGCCTCCCCCAGACCTATACTTACTGAAGTATGCTGAGTGGTGGCTCTCTCAGTTCTCTACCACCTCTGGTTGCTCCAGCCCGGCACCTGACTGCAGAGACTAACTAGAACAGTGTTACTCCAAGTATGGGCCACAGATGAGTGCTAGTCTGGACACTGTTGTTGTTGTTGTTGTTTGTTTGTTTGTTTTTTAAGATTTTATTTATTTATTTATTTATTTGAGAGAGAGAAACACAGCTAGAGAGGGAACACAAGAAGGGGGAGTGAGAGAGGGAGAAGCAGGCTTCCCATGGAGCAGGGAGCCCGATGCAGGGCTCGATCCCGGTACTCCGGGGATCATGACCTGAGCCAAAGGCAGTCGCTTAACCAACTGAGCCACCCAGGCGTCCCTGGACACTGCTTGTTACTGGCTCCAATAAAATAAACCTAGACGTTCTGATACTTAAAAAAAATTCTATAATAATTTGAATAATGTTACAGCTGTTGATTCTTACAAGATATTTGGACCTGATTTTTTAAATATCTTTTTAATCCCATTTTTCTAGTAATTCATTTTTATTATGTTTTACAAAATATCAGCACACAGTTGTATGGAAATGAAAACTTGAAATAAACACACAGAACTGGTCTTTCACTACAGATGATTTGAGAAGCACTATAGTAGATTTTTGGCCACTAGCACAAAGATTTTGCTCATAAAACAAGCTGCTAAGAAAAATCTCGAGGTACAAATTGGCCTTATGATGCCCAATGGCCACTAGGTAACAGGCCAGCTGCTTAAGAAGGAGAGACCACTTAGGGTGATAGTGAGGTAGAATCTCAAGGAGGCTTCTAACTGCTCTCTTGTTGGCATCATCTCTCTCTTCCCTTTCTCCAGCTAATATTCCACAGAATATTAAGCAGGCCAAGAAAAGGACAAGTCATGTTTCAAAAGTATACAGATTTCTTTTTGTTGTTGTTGTTAAAAGTTTTATTTATTTATGTGACACAGAGAGAGACAGCGAGCATGGGAACACAAGCAGGGGGAGTGGGAGAGAGAAAAGCAGGCTTCCTGCTGAGCAGGGAGCCCAATGTGGGGCTTGATCCCAGGACCCTGGGATCATGACCTGAACTGAAGGCAGACGATTAACAACTGAGCCACCCGGGCACTCCTACACATTACTTTGTTACACCCAAGCCATCAGCATTTATACTTACATGCTAAGAATTTATTTACATAATTTAAATTCTGTGGCTCTACAATGACCATCATCTCTAAAAGTACTTGGACACTCATATCTAATTCTCCAAGCAAGGTGTCGAAGAAGGGGATGTTTAGGGGTAAAAGTAAAGAATTTAAACTAATTAAAAGAACATCACTTTTGCTAAGTAATACTTGCAAATATCCCACTAAAAAAGCAATAATTTCTTTGGAAATTCACCAAATTATTCCAGGCTGAGTTACCTGGAATGACTCTATGAAAGAAGCCAACTTGGAGGGGCGCCTGGGTGGCTCAGTCCTTAAGCATCTGACTTCGGCTCATGTTTTGATCCTGGAGTCCCAGGATCAAGCCCTGCATTGGGCTCCCTGCTCTGTAGGAAGCCTGCTTCTCCCTCTCTCACTCCCTCTGCTTCTGTTCCCTCTCTCACTGTGTTTCTCTCTGTCAAATAAATACATAAAATCTTTGAAAAAAAAAAAAAGAAACCAACTTGGAGACAGGAAAAAAAATTAAAGAAATGTTATAATTGTTTAAGAGAAAGAAAACATTCTACAGGGTAGCCAAAATGCCTGGAAAACTAGGAAAATATACATTAAAATCATTTATCTTTATTATATGACAGTATATAATAAATTCAGTGACATTACATACTATGTTCTATACATTGCCCCTCATTAGCAATGTGCAGTTTCCTGCTGTGCCGCAGAAAACTGCAGTGAGGTAGTGTATTTCCATCAGTCCTTCCATGTGTACCTTCAAAGTATGTAAATGAAGTTGGGGCTATAACATTACTCTGTGGAAGAAATCAAGACGCTACCTTCAAATCAAATAAACTAACATCCCATTCCACATGGCCACATCACCCAATCCACCTCTGGAAATTATCATCCAAAGAGTTCCTCATTACCGGAAATACTAGGTGGTCTGTCAACCTTTCAAATTGCTCAAAGCAGCCTTCCCTAGACCATCAAAGACAGATATTAACTCATCACTTAATGTGGTCTGACATGTCAAACATTGCCTATGTGTACAGATTTTGTGGCCAAGCTGTAGATTAGTAAATTGGCATGATCTGAATTGTTGAGGTCAAATATTTTGAAAAGAGGAAAAGGGAGTTGTCAAGTGTTAGATTTGAAAGGTTTGATATTAGGATTAAAAAAAAGTAATCTATCCCTGACTCCTAAGCTAAAAATACATAGTTATATCATAGAGCAATAGGGAACCATTAAAGTCTTCTAAGCAAGAGAATAAGACCTTAAAAAGTGTTTATTAGAAGGTAGATTGAGTTAGAGAACAGGGAGAGAAATTAGTCTACTACTATGACAGGAGAAATGCCATAAATCATTGTCCCAGTCACTTTGGGGCAATGTAAATAAAAATTAAAATGTTTCAGAGTACTAGAAAGGCAAAAACAGGCTGACCCATGTGGCGAACTGGGTCCTTTGAAACAAACAAGGGCCAAGTAGCAGGCAAATTTTAAACCTAGCAAAACAACAGCACTGTTAACAGGAATGCACAAGCCAGACTGGATTTGGGTTTAAGGGGAGATGTTCAGACCTTTGACCTTGGAGCTCAGCACTCCATCAAATGGGGCATTCAATCAATAACTGAAAATATGAAACTTAAGCTCAGAAGATGGACAAGAACATCTCTGAAATACAGTGGTTAAATGATTATAATGACAAGAAATTTGTAGTTCATGACAACAGCCATTCTTTCATTTAGTAAATCTCTTCATTGACTTAATACCCCTCACCAGAACAAAGAAGGTTATTGAAAAAAATCTCTTGATTTTTTTTTTAATTTTTCCATGAAGAGAGCAACCTTCTACAGCATCTTCAGTTCCAAAATCTGTGACTATTCTGAGCAAGAATCTTCCTAAGGGAAGAAATGAATTAACCATTATTAAACTCCTGTTCTAGGGTTTACAATACCTGTGGTTTGCCACAACGTTTGCTTTGTTATAACTGCCTAAGACTTGTGAAGTGACTTAACTTAAAATTGTGTTAGTCTTTGGAGCGTTTTAAGAGATATCCCTTACTTAGCTTTGAAGCAAGGTGCTACCAGACAACTGGAAATGAAAAGAAGTTGAAAATAGCAGAAGCAAAAATGTATAATAAGTACTAGGTATATTTTTATCAATCCAAGAACTGGATTTTTTCTTTATCTTTTGCTTTTAACACATACTCCAATCAAAGTAAAACCCTTAACTACTTGAACTAGGATCATAAAATCTAAAATGAAAGGCCCAGAATGATTAATATTTAATGTCTCTTTCAGGCACATCAGCTCCAAAGTACAATTGATAAGTTTGAAATAGGATAGGTTTCACAGTGTGTTTAATACCCCTTAAATACAAATGACTTCACAGTCTATCACTCTATGCTGAATTTACTATTTCATGGGATCCTCCAAATATAGGAATTTCATGCCCTGTAGGGCATATTTAAAAGTAATAGCAAAGACTAAAAACATTCTAGGTACAGCTATTATTTTTTAGATATTTTAGGGAGGATAATTTTTTTAGCACATCTGCTGTACAGCTTGGCCTGGCATGTGCCCAGATGAATAAATATCAGTTTGCCAAGTCTTCCAAGGTCTCAATAACAGCTGTGATTTCCAAAATTTATGCTTGAGGAACTGTAACCATGAAATATCCCAGGTCCAAAATGGCCTACCTTAATTCTTCTTAAGTTGTGTCCACTTGCATTAAAATTGCTGAGGAAATCACTTGTAAGTGAATAGAAGAAGTTCTTCATTTTTCAATTGTAACTCAATGGCACGCCAGAAAGACTGTTAAAAACTAAACGTTAGTCACCCTCTCTAAAATTGCTATTTGGAAATCCTAACCTCCAGTGTGATGGTAATAGGAGATAAGGACTTTGGAGAGTAATTAGGTCATGAGGGTGGAGCTCCCATCAGTGGACTCCAAGAGACACAAGGGTTTGCTCTCACTCTGCTCTCCACCTGTGTAGGATACAAGCAGTGGCTGTCATGGGCAAGCAATGAAGCAGACTACAGCAGCGTCGTCCACAACTTAATCCTGGACTTCCCAGCCTCCAGAATGGGGAGAAATAAATATATGTTCTTTAAACTACTCAGTCTTGGTATTCTAACATCGGAGCTAATACTGTATATTACATTCAAGAAAACTATGGAGCCAGAGTTGGAGGAAAAGTCTAAATAATAAATTGATTAATTTTAATAACTTTTTTATTGTTTTACTTTTTGTTTTAAGGTTACTCTTGATATAAAGAGTATTATTAAAGCGGTATCACAATAAATAGAGATGAGATTTATATCTTGATTTTTTTTCACCGCCATTTTGGCCTCAACATTCTTGTGTCCTGAGTTAGTAGAGTTGTGATTTGTGTATTCCTAGGAAATTGCATGTGTCCTGAGTTGGTAGAGTTGTGATTTCTGTATTGCATGTGTCCTGAGTTGGTAGAGTTGTGATTTCTGTATTCCTAGGAAAGCATACTGTTCGCTTCACTGGAGCAAATTCTATATAAACCAGTGTGTTACCAAATATTTAGAAGCAGTGAAATATGACTCAGCTATTTGATTTTGCAAAAACAGGATAAGCAACAACAAAAAAATTCAAGAGTATACTTCCTCTTCTATTTTCATTAATCAGCATTTTAAAACCACTAGGTGAAAGCATTTTAATTTTAAAATGGCAAATCTGTTTTAGCTTTAACAGCCTGCAATAAGAGAAGACAGATAGATGTATGCTACATGGAAACTACCAAGGTTTTAGTGAAAACTATAGAAAGGAAAATACTTTAGCAAATTGTTCATTTTCTCTTTTTTCTTAATTTTTTTTTTTTTTTTTTTTTAGTCAGTGTGGAAAATAGTTGGTCTTACCTGGCTTATCAGGATGATGACAAACTTTCTGAGTTTGCCACAAATTGAAAGGAATTGGATTGAAGGTGATGTGAAGAACCACTTTAATCAAGTAATCATTCTGAATCATTTCCAGGAAAATCTGCAAAGTAGTTTTGATTTAAGTGTCCTGCCACAATCTGAGCTCCTTATGAAGGGAGAAGTTTCAGTTCCATCCAAGCTCAGGAACAGTGACACTGCCATGAAGCCAGCCTACCACTACTTTTATTTTCTGACACACAACATTTGGCCAGGGAATTTTGATAGCATAATAGACATTAGTATCATATTCATAAAACCATGGATAATGAGAGAATGTTTGAAACGTAAAGTTTCATTCAAGCATTTGATTATAGTTATTCTAATGGCTCACACAAGAAGAAATATATTTTTTTCAAATCTAACTCTCCATCTTTCTCTTGAATATCTCAGTCGGATCTATGCCTTTCTATGGCTATGAACAAAATTCCTTTTCAGTCTTTGATTTTCACATAGGACTAAATATGCTTTTTTGCTGACTTCTGTCCATTCTTATCCATTTTACCTGCCACAGCTGAAATGGTTTACCTTGTGTGTTATAAACACTATCCTTGCTACCAGGAAAGATTAATTAAAAAGCCACACAGAGGGGCACCAGGGTGGCTCACATTAAGTGTCTCTCCCTCTCCCATTCTCCCTGCTTGTGCTTGCTCTCTCTCTCTCTCTCTCTCTCCCTTGCTCTCTCTCTCTCAAATAAAGAAAACCTTTTTAAAAATTAAATAAATAAAAAATAAAAAGACATATAGACACATTTGCCAAAGGAAACTCACTGACAAGTAAGAACCATACTCTGAGCTACACTGGTGAACTTCAAAGATAGATTTTTCTCTCACTCCAAACTTAAAGCTGACTTTGTTACAAAACGAACTGAAATGCACTAAAAGGTAGTTAACTTTAGGATATAAAATTTGAGGTTAGTATCTCAATTGCCTGACATGCACACTCAATCATTCAAACAAAAAGAAAGCTTTCAAGAGCTTTCATTTTCATAATATATGATCAAAGGGGGGAAGAATATTGCATCTTTTAATCCTATGATGAAGATAGAAACAAAGAAAATCCTTTCAGAAATGACTTTGTGAGAGACTCTACCAATTCTCAAATTCTGTTTTAAACACTCCTATTCTCAAGCTTTTTGGGTTTTTTTCACTTTTTCTGAATAATCATGACTGCATTTCCTTCAAAATCCTGTGATTCTGGGGCACCTGGGTGGCTCAGTTGCTTGAGCAACTGCCTTCAGCTCAGGTCATGATCCCGGAGACCCGGGATCGAGTCCCACATTGGGCTCCCTGCTCTGCAGGAGGCCTGCTTCTCCCTCTCTCACTCCCCCTGCTTGTGTCCCCTCTCTGGTTGTGTTTCTCTCTGTTAAATAAATAAAATCTTTAAAAAAAAAAATCTTATGATTCTATTAGGTTAAATTATTTTTTCCAGAACTGACAGTCTCTGTTTATGTACATTTGCATTATACACCATTGCACCTTTTTGTCAATCATATGCATATACACAACACTCACACTGATTAATACACACTCAGTTCAATTCACGCACAATTTCATTTATATACTCACAAAGTTTTATTTCTATTACAAAGTTTCATTTGTCCTTTCCTTTCTCTTAGATTTTGAATTGCTGGGTATCAGGAAGTAGAACTATATTGGTTATTTTAATCAATTACCTTGGCTCACAAAAATGCAACTTTATTTCCCATTTTCATTGTCCTTCGGAATGTTGATTATTTAACATATTAAGTTACTGATTAGTGGACTAATTTTAAAACTAGAGAGGCACCTGGGTGGTTCAGTCAGGTAAAGTGTCTGCCTTCAGCTCAGGGTACGATCCCAGGGTCCCAGGCTTGAGTGCCACATCAGGGGCTTCTCCCTCTCACATTTCCCTTGCTTGTGTTCCTTCTCTCACTATCTCTCTGCCAAATAAATAAAGAAAATCCTTAAATTTAAATAAATAAATAAACAAGCAAATAAGTAAATAAAACCAGAAGTATTTTTTCCCCTTAAATTAAGTCTAAAATTTTAAGTGAAAGTTAGGAGAAAGTGTGCATGTTTAGCATGGATATATAGTAAGCTTTAAAACCATATTTTTAAATCACATGTAAAATTGTTGATAAAGACTAATTAAAGCTCCATTTAAGCTACACTAACAATTTTATCAATGAAAGATATGAAGTCTTAAAAAATGCATATGTTGATGAAGATTTGTTCAAGATGTTTTCAAACCAGTATTATTCTTGAAAACCACAAAGGTTAAGCTTACTTGATATATTTTCCAACATTTAACAGATTGCTATTTATATGCCAAAATTTACACAATTTTCTAATATGACAGCTTGCAAGGAAGACTTCCCATGATTTTAAAGTATATGCAAAAAAACCCCAAGAATTTTACTGTATACTCTATAAAAAAAAGAAGTGACAAAATCATTTCATAGTCCTGTCAAGTTGATGAAATGGTTTATTAACTACACAAATTTGCTCGGTGAAGATTCTGTTTCCCGGAATCAAGCAAATCTCAACATATATAGCATCCCAACATAGTGAAGGTTATTCCAGCCAAATCATTCACTGTGTAATGGGAGAGAAATCCAACAATTGCCTGCAAGAGACATAATGACCACATGTCCTGCACAGGACCACACAGCTGTATGGAAAGACAAGTTAAGCTTTATCCAAGCCTGATGAAATTGAACTTCCATTCCTTCATTCCTTCAACAAATATTTATTAAGCTCTTAATATGTGCTTTGGGAATATAGGGAAGAAGATAAACATTTTCCTCAGCCTTTTATTAAGTGTTAAAGGAGGAGACAGAACTTTAAAAAAAAATCACACAATTAAATATGTACAGTTAAGATCACAGTTATGAGAAGAAATAGAAACTGAGCCTCTTTCAAATGGCATTACTGTTTTAGGAGGCACAGGGTTTTGGATTTGGATTCTGGTGTTGCCATTTCCTTGCTCTGTGAACTTGGGCAAATTTTTCAACCTTCTTTAGTCTCCCCTTTGCAAAGTCTATAGCAGGACTTAATTCCTACTTGTGGACATTTTAAGGGGGGACAGCAAAGTCCTTTCTGTGCCTCCCATGAATAGCGAGTCTAGTGGGCCTGACGACATCACAATGCTCTTCACAGGTTCTCTCCCTTTAGTTACTCCTGGGGTTTCAGGCCCCCGGAACTGCAGTGCTGGCCTAAGTAACGGTGACCTGGATGCCACGTAGGAAAGCTCTGAACTCTAAGGAGAGTGCCCTGGAGACAACCGAAGTATAGATTTTACAATTTAAAATAGTATTTGAGGCAGAGAGAGGGAATGAAAACAATACAATTAGGAGCAGTTATGGATCCTCACTTGAGGCTCAGCGGTGACTGCTGTGACCTGAACAGCAGGTACAAGTCGATGTGATGCTCTTCGAAGTGGGGTCAGGGAGGTTATGTGGCTATACCTGTCTCTCTTAGGTGCTTCCTCTTGGAAGGCATCTGCCAGGCTGAGAGAAGCCAGAGCCACTGGGAGAGGTCATCTGTAAATTCTCTGGCAGACACTCCAACCTAGCCACACTTTGTGGTGTAGAAAAGTCATTTAGAAATAGATACTCTGGAGGCACCTGGGTGGCTCACTGGTTAAGCGTCTGCTTTCAGCTCAGGTCATGATCCCGGAGTCCTGGGATCAAGCCCTGCATCCCGCTCCCTGCTTGGTGGGAGGCCTGCTTCTCTCTCTCTCACTCGCTCTGCTTGTGTTCCCTCTCTGGCTGTGTTTCTCTCTTTCAAATAAATAAAATCTTAAAAAAAAAAAAGAAAAGAAAAGAAAAGAAAAGAAAAGAAAAGAAAAGAAAAGAAAAGAAAAGAAAGAAATAGATACTCCCGAAACTTTATAGTTTGATGTAATCCCACTTGTTTATTTTTTGCTTCATTGCCTGTTTTTAGTTTCATATGCTCCCCAAAACTCATTTTTAGGAGTTTCAGTTTCAGGTTTCCTAATTAACTCTCTATTTCATTACAAGTTAGTTTTTGTTTATAAAGGAAGAATCCAATTTCATTGTTTTAGGTGTAGATATGCAGTCTTCCCAGCAACATTTATTGAAGAGACTGTCATTTCCCCATTGTGGATTCTTTTACTTTATTTTTGAATACAGATGACACACAATGTAACATTAGTGATGGTGCACAACATGGAGATTCAATAACTCTATAGATTATGCTATGCTCCCCACAAGTGTAGTTACAATCTGTTACCATACATTGGTATTATAAGTTATCATTTATAATATATATTACATTATATATATATATTATTATGAATACCAGTGACTATATTCCCTGCACTGTGTCTTTTATCTCCATGACTTATTCATTCCATAACTGAAAACTTGTCTCTCTCACTCCCCTTCATCAATTTTGCGCCTCTCCCTACCTCCTCTTCCATCTGACAACTATCATTTTGTTCTCTGTATCTGTAAGTCTGATACAGCTTTTTGTTTTTCATTCATTGTTTCATTTTCTAGATTCCACATATGAATAAACTAATAAAACATTTGTCTGTCTCAGTCTGATTTATTTCATTAAGCATAATGCCCACTATGTTCACCCATGTTTTCACAAATGGCAAGAGATGAGGTCAGCAGACTAATTTGTTGTGCTGGGACTTACTAAGGATGGAGATTGATACACTGGCGATAAATCCATAAAGAACCAAAGAGCAACACAATTATTTTTGACAAACCCTTTAAAAGCTCTGAGAAATGTGCAAATGTGCACTATTTGAAATTACGCTGATCCCCTCAATTCCTAAATGGCAGAAGCTAAAATAGTATTGCCTCTATTTATACCTAGGTCCAGCAGAGTCCACCGGAAACAAGGGAGGGATGAATTGCCATGTAAGCTTTTCCTTTCTGCAAAGAAGCCTCTCTATCACATAGTCTATAAGGATATTGATCACCCCTTCTAAGCTAACTGGGCACCAAATTTTCTCTCAGGGGAATATTATCCAAAATATCCAGAGTAAGTACATAGGATGGAAACTGATTTCTGCCAAAAAACAAATCTCAATGTTTATACTGCACAGTTAAATTTCTATGTGTTTACAAATTTGTAATTTTGAGAAGAACAAGCCAAGGATAGAAAAAACTTTTTTCCCCCAAATTATACTTACATATAGCAAGACACAGAGCTATACAATCATATGATTGCATAGAAGAGGAAGAAGAAGAAGAAGAAGAAGAAGAAGAAGAAGAAGAAGAAGAAGAAGAAGAAAGAAAGAAGAAGAAGAAGAAGAAGAAGAAGAAGAAGAAGAAGAAGAAGAAGAAGAAGAAGGAGAAGGAGAAAATATCTTTATAGAATAATTTCTTATATTACTTGAGTGGATTGTATCATATTCTTTTTAATTGCAAAATGCTTTTAATCTTTTAATTCTTATTTTAATAAGGGTACTAAAGCAGATTTATCAATTTAGATTTTAACATACATAGAGAGTACTAATGACTTTTTGCAGGCAAGTATATTCCTAAGTACTGCCCTCTCTAGGCTACTTTTCTCCTTTTTTTTTTTTCTGGAAAAAAAAAATAAATGTCATTTATTCAGATTGAAATGACTTTCTTTTAATTGCTCCTTTAGGAGTGTAAGGGAATACTGCTCCCAATACTCTGCATGTTCAACCTAATAACATGTAATCAAAATGTACTTGCTGTACAGAACCAGCTATAAAATATGGGAAACCAGGACAAAATGAAAATGCAGACCCTTGGCTTGGAAGTTAAAAAATACAAGGGGTGCCTGGATGGCTCAGTTGGTTAGGTGTCTGCCTTCAGCTCAGGTCATAAGCTGCAGTCCCAGGATCAGGCTGGCATCTAGCTCCCCACTCAGTGGGGAGGCTGCTTCTCCCTCTGCCCCTCCCCCTGCTCATGATCTCTCTCTCTCCCTCTCTCTCTCTCTCTGCTTCTCCCCCTCCACTTTTCCCCCTCCCGTTGTTCATGCCCTCACTCAAGTAAATAAAATCTAAAAAAAAAAAAAAAAGTTAAGAATTTCAAGATGTTGAGAGAAGAGATTAAACAATTCATGGGGTGGGGTCTTCAAAGCACAGGGCCCTTTGCCACTGCTTCATACACAGATGAAGTCAGCCCTGGCTGCAAAGTATTTAAAGAATATTGCAAAAACAGAAGAGTGACCAAGTGAACAAAAGACAAAAAGTTCTGTCAGTGGAGAGTTTCAGTGTGAATTTGTGTGTACCTGGTCATTTTAAAGTTAAATCCCGCTTGCCAAGAAAACCTTAATTCATGAATCAAAAAAAATCAAAGACCTTTATTAATTACATATTGGAAATCAACCAACCGCTTCAGTAAAATGGGTTTCTATACCCATTTACACATCTAAAGATCCTTAATGCATAAATCAGCACCCCTACTCTTAGTTGTAAGAACCAAATATGTGTCCAGACATTGTCAAATACCCTCTGCAGGGCAAAATCACCACCCAACTTCCATTGAGAACTACTACCATAGACCTAACTCTACAAACAATGAAATGAATAGAATAACAGTTCAGAGTTTGCACCTAACGTCTTATAGATATTTTTAGTTCTCTGTCACTCAGAAGTTGCATGAACTGGGGATATGCACACAGCCTCTTTAAAGTTCAATTTTCTCCTTTGTAAAATGCAGCTTATGAGATTTACATCATAAGACTGCAGTCAAGATTGAATGGATAATGCTCGCAAAGTGCTTAGCTTAGTACCTGGCACATGTTAACAATCCAATAAAAGTTATTTAAAAACTGCAGCTGAAATGCAACTTAATTCAAATCGATAAAATGAGAATAAAGAATTCGAGGAGAAAAAGAGAAAGAGAGTGATATATTTCCAAAACTGAAGATTTTTGTTTTCCTCCATTTGGATGTGAACTTTAGACTGTAATACTGCATTACTGAATGCTTCAGAATTTCAAAATACTGACTTAGGAAGGTTTAAACAATTGGATGCTTTCTTAGCAGGTGTTTCATTCCATCCTTGTAAAGGTAAATTGAAGGGAAGATTTTATACCAATATGCTAAATTTTCCTCCATTGTAAATTTATTTGATATTCAATTATTTAATCAGAAAAGATGAAGGGTCACTGAGCTATGGGGAAATAAATCCAACAGAAAGAAGCCTAAAATGCAGCTCATGCCTTTATAAATCCTAGTCCAGGTGGATGGATGTGTTTAGGTATATCATCATATCACAAGTAAGTCATATGATAAAGGTGTAAACAGAATCCATAGGAGCAAAAATGAAAAAAAAAACTACTGTTATTAAAAGTGATGACCAGGGGCGCCTGGGTGGCTCAGTTGGTTAAGCGACTGCCTTCAGCTCAGGTCATGATCCCAGAGACCCGGGATCGAGTCCCACATCGGGCTTCCTGCTCGGCGGGAAGCCTGCTTCCTCTCTCACTCTCCCTGCTTGTGTTCCCTCTATGGCTGTGTTTCTCTCTGTCAAATAAATAAAATCTTAAAAAAAAAAAAAAAAAGTGATGACCATTTATTCAAGGATTATTAGGTGCTGAGGTTTCTGCAAAGTATTTAACATATCATCTCATTTCACTATCTGGTAACTGAAGAAGGCAGCAAAAGTTTGCCCTGGATATTGAAGGATTGTTCATGGGCATCCAAGAGATTTTTTAAAAATGGAAAAGAGCATTACAGGAAAAAGAAATCACTTTTGCACATAGGGATTTGAATAAGCTTAATGAGTTTAGTGTGATTGAAGAAGTTATTTTTTTGAGTTGACAATATATAGAAATGAAAACCAAAAGTCAGATTACCTAAGACCATAAAAATCTCTTACTCCAGGCTAAAGGGTTTGTTTTCTACTCTATAGACATCAGGAAGTAACAATGAAGTCCCAGCATGACACAGTAAAATCTATTTGCAAGAAGATAACTGTTGTGTCATAGTGTGAACTTAAATTGAAGAAAAAGGGCATCGATAAGTGATGAGATGTTGGAAGACAAGAAAGGAAAGGTTCTGGACAAATATACATCTTCTACCCAAGAAATAAATAGATTATGGTAACGGTAACTGAAATAAAGAATACTCATGTAAAAAAGTCATATTAGAGGCCAGGAAAATGTTAAGTTTGGGTGTTGGGGGAATACCTATGCTGTCCAGTAGGTTATTGGGAATAATTATTGAATCTTAGTGGTAGACTTGTAAAGAGTTAGGACTAAGACAATGATGTAAAAACTTAGAGAATTTATTGTGATTAAAACCATAAGGTTAGATATAATCAAGAGAGCAGCTGAATGGTTTACAGGTTTTGAATTTCAACTTTGATTTCAAAATCCTAGCAATTATAAGTTATAAAAGCATTTTCTCTTTAGTCAGCCAAACTTTAAGTAAAAGATTAGAGTTTTCCACTATGGACTCCTCAAAAAATCAAAAATAGAATTACCATCTGATCCAATAATTCCACTACTGGATATTTACCTAAAGAATATGAAAACAGTAATTTGAAAAGATATATGCACCCTTGTGTTTATTGCAGCATTATTTACAATAACCAAATTATGGAAGCAATCCAGGTATCCATCAATAGATGAATGGATAAAGAAGATATGATACACACACACCATGAAATATTACTCAGCCATAAGAAAAAATGAAATTGACTTTCCAAGATGGCAAAGGAATAGGAGACCTTAGTTTTGCCTGGTCCCAGGAATTCAGCTAGATAGCTCTCAAGTCATTCTGAACACCTATGAACTCAACCTGAGATCTAGGAAAAGAATTGCTGCAATTATACAAATGAAAAAGACACCACGTTCTGTAAAGTAGGAGCTATGGTGAAGCGAATCCAAGGTGATATGCTGGAAGATAAACTACAGGGGGAGAGATCATCCAAAAACCAGTTACTGGGAAGTAATATAGCATCAGAGAACAAAATCAGAACTTTTAGAGGTCTGCTCTGGTGAGGAACATCCCTGCCTGAAAGGTGCTCAGGTGGTGAAGCAGGGCTAAATTCCAGGTGAGTCAGTGTAGTCTTAGGATCCCTGGGGTTACAGAAAGACGGCAGCTGCCTGAGTCTGGCAGAGCTCCCAGGCATCACCCTAGGGAAGCCACTGCTATAAATGAGCCCAGGGGTGGGCATTCAGCATGCTGGGGTCATAAACTACAAACCACTACAGGTCAGGAAACTGTTTGCAAGCAGGGGCCCAGCAGGCAGCAGAACCATGGTGAGACCTCCCTCTCTCCCCATGGAGGAGCTGCATGGGGGTACACCACAGTAATCTACAGGGCTTGGAGACTTAAAGCAGGGTCACATACCTGAGATAAGAAATTCACGGTTATAGGCTGGGGGAGCACAGAGTGCAGAGACCAGGGACTAATCATTTTTCCCTGAGGGCACACTGAGGAGTGGGAGGGGTGGTGCTAACTTTCAGTCAGGGCCGGAGATCCCGAAGGCTGCCGTTTTCATTCTCATCCTCTAAAGCAGTGTGGAAAGCCTTCAGGGAACAAAAGCCACATAAAATAATCCTGAGCCACTTACTTAGCCTGGCCCCATGGTAAGGGTGGTGCAATTCCATCTGGGGCAAAGACACCTGAGACTCAGTGCAACAAGAGCTTCCCCCAAAAGATCAATAAGAACATCCAGCTAAGACCAAGTTTACTGATCACATAGAACTACAGAACTCCAGCACTAGGGGAAAACAGTATTTAGAATTCATATTTTTTTCTCATGATTCTTTAGTTTTCAATTTTAATTTTTTTTCTTTCCTTTTTAACCAGTTTCTTATTTTTTTTTTTTTTAAGATTTATTTGACAGAGAGAAACAGAGCGAAAGAGGGAACACAAGCAGGGGGAGTGAGAGAGGGAGAAGCAGGCCTCCCGTCGAGCAGGGAGCCCGATGTGGGACTTGATCCCGGGTCTCCGGGATCATGACCTGAGCCGAAGGCAGTTGCTTAACCAACTGAGCCACCCAGGCGCCCCAACCAGTTTCTTATTTTAATGACTCTTTCTTTTTTAACTTTCATCATGACAGTTACATTCTATCCTTTCATTCTATTTAAACTTATTTCTCTGATATAGAAGTTTCAGTCCTTTACAATTTTGGGATCTAGTTTTCCATCAAACAGACCCAAGCATATACAGGACCCAGTGTACTGTTCTGTTGTGCTCACTTGTCTGACTATATTCTCTCTCATTTATTTTGGGTCTCTTCTGATTTGTTTCGTGTATATTTCTCTGGGGTCATTGTTGACATTTTACTATAGTGTTCTCTCATTCATCTATTCTTGTCTAGATAGAATAACAAGATGGAAAAACTCACCTCAAAAAAGAGAGCAAAAGACAGTACTGTCAGCCTGGGACCTAATCAGTATGGATATAAGTAAGATGCCAGAACTAGAGTTCAGAATAACAATTATAAAGATACCAGCTGGACATGAAAAAGGCATAGAAGACACTAGAGAATACCTTTATGGAGAAATAAAAGAGCTAAAATCTACTAAGTCAAAACAAAAAAAGACTATTAATGAGATGTAATCAAAATTAGAATTCTAACTGCTAGGATAAATGAGGCAAAAGAGAGACTTAGTGATATAGAAGACCAAATGATGATGAAGCTGAGAAAAAGAGAAGAGAAGCTGAGAAAAAGAGAGAGAAACAACTACTGGATCATGAGGGGAGACTCTGAAAAATAAGTGATACCATAGGGTGAAATAATATTAGAATAATTGGGATCCCAGAAGGAGACGAAAGAAGGCAGGGGAAGAAGATATACTGGAGACATTATAGCTGAGAACGTCCCTAATCTGGGGAAGGTACAGGCATTCAAGTTCAGGAGGCACAGAGAATCCCCCACCTCCGACGCACTGCTCCCAAAATCAATAAAAATAGGTCAACACCTCAATATGTAATAGTGAATCTAAGACAAAGAGAAAATCCTGAAAGTAGTTTGGGACAAAAGACCCATAACCTACAAGGGTAGAAATATTAGACTAGCATCAGGCCTATCCACAGAGACCTAACAGGCCAGAAAGGACTGGAATGATATATTCAGGCTGCTAAAGGAGAAAAAAAGTATGCAGAGAATACTCTATCCAGCAAGGTTGTCATTCAAAATCAAACAAGGAATAAAAAGCTTCCAAGAAAAACAGAAACTAAAAGAATTTGTGATGATTAAAGCAGCCCTGCAAGAAATATTAAAGGGGATCCATTAAGCAAAGAGAGAGCCCAAAAGTAACACAGACCAGAAAGGAACAGAGAGTGATTTTACAGGTAATACAATGACATCAAATTGTTATCCTTCAATAGCTACTCTGAATATAAGTGGGCTAAATGCCCCAATCAAAAGACACAGTGTCTCAGATTGGTAAAAAGCAAGGCCCAAGAATATGCTGTCTACAAGAGACTATTTTAGATCCAAAGACAACTCCAGATTGAAAGTAAGGGGATGGAAAACCATCAAAAGAAAACTGGAGTAGCAATCCTTGTATCAGACAAAGTAAATTTTAAACCAAAGACTGATAAAAGATTATGAGGCACATTATATCATAATTAAAGGGTCTACCCAACAATAAGATTTAACAATTGTAAATATTTATGGCCCTAACATGGAAGCAGCCAATTATATAAACCAATTAATAACAAAATTAGAGAAATGCATTGATAATAATATTGTAATACAAGGAGACTTTAACACCCCTCTCCCTATAATAGATCATCTAAGCAGAAGATCAACAAGGAAACAAGGGCTTTAAGGGACACACTGGACCAGATGGACTGCACAAATATATTTAGAGCATTCCATCCTAAAGCAAAAGAATACACATTCTCTGGGACGCCTGGGTGGCTCAGTTGGTTAAGCCACTGCCTTCGGCTCAGGTCATGATCCCGGAGACCCGGGATCAAGCCCCACATCAGGCTCCCTGCTCGGCGGGAAGCCTGCTTCTCCCTCTCTCACTCCCCCTGCTTGTGTTCCCTCTCTGGTTGTGTTTCTCTCTGTCAAATAAATAAAATCTTTAAAAAAAAAAAAAAAAAAAAAAAAAAAAGAATACACATTCTCCTCGAGTACGCATGGCACATTCTCCAGAACAGATCACATACTGGGTCACAAATCAGGTCTCAACTGGTACCAAAGGACTGGAATAATTCCATGAATATTTTCAGACCACATGCTTTGAAACTCAAACTCAATCTCAAGAGGAAATTTGGAAAGAACTCAAAAACACGGAGGTTAAGGAGCATCCTATTAAAGAATGAATAGGCCCACCAGGAAATTCCATAATTAAAAAAAATCATGGAAACAAATGAAAATGAAAACACATCTGTTCCAAACCTTTGGAATGTAGCAATGGCAGTCCTAAGAGGGAAGGATGTAGTAAAACAAGCCTGTCTCAAGAAACAGGAAAGGTCTCAAATACACCTAAAGGAGTTAGAGAAAGAACAGTAAATAAAGCCTAAACACCACAGAAGAACAGAATTAATAAAGATTAGAGCAGAAATCAATGAAATGGAAACCAAAAGAACAGTAGAACAGATCAATGAAACTAGGAGCTGGTTCTTTGAAAAAATTAATAAGATCAATAAACTTCTCACCAGACTTATCAAAAAGAAAAGAGAAAGGACCCAAACTAATAAAATCATGAATGTAAGAGGAAACATCACAACCAATACTGAAGAAATACAAACAATTATAAAAACATATTATGAGCAACTATATGCCAACAAATTAGGCATTCCGGAAGAAATGGATACATTCCTAGAAATGTATAAACTACCAATACTGAAACAGGAAGACATACAAAAACAATACCCATAGGTTTAGGCTACCCATAAACAGCACACCCAGCAATGAAACTGAAGTGGTAATCAAAAATCTCCAAAAAACCCCACAAGAGTCCAGGGCTGGATGGTTGCCTAGGGGAATTCTACCAAACACTTAAAGAAGAATTAAAACCTATTCTTCTGAAGCTGTTTCAAAAAATAGAAAGGGAAGGAAAATTTCCGAACTCTTTCTGAGGCCAGCATTATCTTGGTCCCAAAACCAAAGATTCCACCAAAAAGGAAAATTACAAACCAATATCCCTGATGAAGATGGATGCAAAAATTTCTCACCATGATACTAGCCAACAGGATCCATCAGTATATCAAAAAGATTATTCACCACAACCACATGAGATTTATTCCTAGGCTGAAAGCATGGTTCAACATTGGCAAATCAATCAGTCAATATAATACATTAATAAAAGAAAGGACAAGAATCATTTGATCCTCTCAATAGATGCAGAAAAGGCATTTGACAAAGTACAGAATCCTTTCTTGACAAAACTCTTCACAGTGTAAGGATAGAGGGAACATATCTCAGTATCATAAAAGCTGTCTATGAAAAGGCCACAGTAAATACCATTCTCAAGGGGGAAAAACTTGAATTTTTCACCTTAAGGTCAGGAATACGCCAGGGACGTCCACTAACATCCTGTTCAACAGGTACTAGAAGTCCGAGCCTCAGCAATCAGACAACAAAAAAGAAATAAAAGGCATCCAAATTGGCAAGGAGGAAGTCAAATTTTCACTCTTCACATTTGATCTGATACTCTATGTGGAAAACCCAAAAAACTGCATCCCAAAACTGGTAGAACTCCTACAGGAATTCAACAATGTGGCAGGATATAAAAATCAGTCGACAGAAATCAATTGCATTTCTATACACTAACGAGACAGGAGAAAGAGAAACTAAGGAGTAGATCCCATTTACAATAACACCAAAAACCGCAAAATACCTAGGAATAAACCTAACCAAAGAACTAAAGGATCTCTACTCTGAAAAATAAAGACACTCGTGCAAGAAACTGAGACAGAAACAAGATAAATCAGAGAGGGAGACAAACCATAAGAGACTCTTAATCATAGGGAAAAACTGAGGGTTCCTGGAGGGGATGGGGTTAGGATTACTTGGTAATGGACATTAAGGAGGGCACCTAATGTAATGATCACTAGATATTATATAGTATTATATAAGACTGATGAAACACTGAGCTCTACCTCCGAAGCTAATAATACACAATATGTTAATTAAATGTAAACTAAAAAAAAAAAAAAAAATGAAATCTTGCAACCACACAGATAGATCCAAGAGGGTATAATGTTAAATGAAATAAGTCAGACAAAGAAAGACCATACCCTATGATTTCACTCATATGTAGAATTTAAGAAACAAAGCAAATAAAGGAAAAAAAAAAAAAAGACAAACAAACCAGACTGTTAACTACAGAGAATAAACTGATGGTTACCAAAGGAAAGGTAGTTGGGAGGATGAGTGAAATAGGGGATGGGGATAAAGACTATATGTATCATGATGAGCACTGAATAATGTATGCAATTGTTGCATCACTATATTGTATACCTAAAGGTAATATAACACTCTATGTGAATTATACTGGATTTTTAAAAAAATATTAGAAAGTTTGCAACCAATATAATAATTGTAATAGTTTTCCTTTAATAATGCTAAGGATGATAAATAAAAATCTGCTTACTTATAAAACATACCATATTACCATAATATACAGAGGATCACCAATGACAAGATCCCAATTTTCTTATATTACATTTTATAGTTTGATGTAATTTAATTTGAAAACTCAAATGAGGTTACTTTGGGATTTTTGTCATTCATTCCAACTTTGATGTAGAAGAATAATTAGACAATAACAATCTAGAAATATTACATAAGCAAACATATTAGAAAATATAATTACCAAAACACTGTACCTCTGGCACAAGAATGAGTGAACAGATTGGTAGAACAAGAGAGAAAATCCAGAAACAAGCATAACTATGAGAAGAGAAGCATTTCAGATCAGTAGGAAAATAAAACATTATCCATTTGTGCTGGTTTAAGTATTAGAAAATTAAAGTTAAATTAGATTTCCCTTCATCCAACATACTAATTTTTTTAAAAAATCCTTTCCTAAGCAAAAAACGGTGGGATTTTGGTGGCTATGACTACCTAAAACCTAATATTTTTCTGTATGCTAAAGAAAACACCATAAACAAGTTTAAAAGCACATAACTAACTGGGGGATTTACTTACAATATCTATAATCTAAAAAGGATCAATGACTTCAATGTATATACTTACTTTATGATTGTTTAGAAAGAGAACTCAAGAATCTCTTGCAGAAAAAAATGCAAAGAAGATACATGCCTAAACAATTTATTTAAAAAAGGAATGGAAAGAAGTAATAAACATTTCAAAAGTTTGAAATCTTACGAGCAACCATAATTGTGCAAATTAAAGAAGTAATGTATAATATGCTTATTCAACTGGCAAAAGTATATTGTACATATTTAATTTATTTCCCCACATAAATAGTGCCCCTTCTACCGACAAGAGCCTCCTGAAGTATTTGACAATCTCTATCAAGCGTAATAGGTCTGTGAGTTTTCTTTGACTTAGCAAGCCTCTTCCATGCTTAAAGTTATTTACTTTTCTACTTCCTCAAACCTTTTATTATAAAATATATATCATTTCCTAAATACACAAGTAATAACACAAGTAACTATCATATAAACAAAATACAATAAGCAAAAACAAATTTTGTAATCACCAGTGCCTTGAGGCAAATCAATGCTGACACTGACTCTATAATCATGCAAGATTTTCTCCAACAAAATGGAAATTATCAGACTATTTTATGAACCTCTATTTTCTCTTTCCTTTATATATTGTGAACATCAATAAATAGACATGCATAATGCTATTTCATCCTGTAGATATGAAATAATTTATCTAAATACCTCACTTGACTTAGCATTTATAGCATTTTTTTCCTATTTTTAGTAATTATAAACTTAGTAAACTTTCTTAGCACCACCAGGGGAAAACCTATGTCTGTATTTTCAATCTCTTTTGACAAACACCTTAGCTCAACTTGTATCTGTGCTCATGTCTTCTGTCCTTTAATAGAATCTTTTAATTCTAAATTCCGAATATGAACAACTTCCATTCCTTTATATTTCTCAGATTAAAGCACCACCATTCAGTACTGATGTTTCATTAATACAGAGGAACCTATGAATCAACATGCAGAGATATTGGTTCATATTTCTGAGATCTCTACAAATATTATTTCTCAGAGTAAAATAACCACACTACATATATTCCCCTCCAAATTTCTATTCATCTTTCTAGATGATGCTACAATATAGCTTCTTCAGGGAGGCATTCCAAATATCCTTCTGCAAGATAAGAATCACTTATCCTTTGTGCTATATCTGAATTTTGCCCACAATTTATATATTGCATTAATCACTATGTACATGAGATATATCTATGTAAATTGATCTTCTCTTCTAGACAGTGAATCTTGTAAAGACTGAAAGAGACATCTCCTAATAGACTAAATAAGTGGAGAATAGAACTGTTGTTACACTGACTCTAATTCTTACCAGGTTTGAAACAGAGAACCGATTAGAAATGCTAAAGAAATATAAAATTCTCAGTGATCATCTCAAGATCACATACTTTGGTACCAAGTAACTTTCTTTTGATGTTTACAAAAGACAGATCAGGTCAGCAAATACGACAAAATATTTTACATTATATTTAATCTTTTTTAATTAGTTGAGGCTATATAGTACTATTTAAGAGTAAAATAATCATCTTCAGGAAGGAGAGGTATTAGACTCAGTGTTAAATGTTTCCTGTAGAAGTACAATAGGATATCAAATAAACTGATGAGTTTGCAGTTCAGGATTGGGAGAGATTTACTCTTTCTAGCTAAAGCAGATTATTTTTAGTCTGTCTAGGAAATATTCTGCCAAAGAAAGTTAATTAGAATAATTTATTTTTCAAGCCTTGGGGTCTACTACTGTGAACAAGTTATAAATGTTAGAGGTAACATTTGCTATAAAAGGGGGGGGGACGGGGTGCCTGGGTGGCTCAGTTGGTTAAGCAACTGCCTTCGGCTCAGGTCATGATCCCGGAGACCCGGGATTGAGCCCCACATTGGGCTCCCTGCTCAGCGGGAAGCCTGCTTCTCCCTCTCTCACTCCCCCTGTTTGTGTTCCCTCTCTGGTTGTGTTTCTCTCTGTCAAATAAATAAAATCTTTTTAAAAAATTTAAAAAAAAATAAAAGGGGGGGACATAAAAGAAAAGAAAAAAAAGGAAGAGAGGGAGGGAGGGAGGGAGGGAGGGAGGGAGGAAAAGAAAGCAAGAAATCAAAGCGAAGCAAAGAAAGAGAAAGAGAGAAAGAGAAAGAGAAAGAGGAAGGAAGGAAGGGAGAGAGGGAGGAAAGGAGGGAGGGAGGGAGGAAGGAAAAAAAAAGAAAAGGAAGGAAAAAAGGGAGGGAATGAGGGAGAAAGAAAGAGAGGAAGGAAGGAAGGAAGGAAGGAAGGAAGGAAGGAAGGAAGGAACAAATTGCCAATGAAGTCACATTTCCGTAACATTCAATTAGGAAGAGTAAGAGAAAAAAGAATTCTACTCAATTTTCTCAAGTAAGGATTTGTGAATATTTAAATGGAGCTTGGTTCAAAAGTAAGTTGGGAAACATAATTTTCTTGCTATTTTAGAAGAGAGTCACAATATACTCTGTACAGTATCATAAAAAATATTTTGCTTTTACAACTAAATTTGTTCCTTCAAAAGAATAACAACAAAAAAAAAGTCTCTCTGGACAAAACTCAAAATATTCCTCCACGAAAAAGGCACCTAAGAAGAGACATAAATTACTTTGAATGACTATAGAAATTCTCCAACATTTTTGGTCTCATGACTCCTTTATATCTTAAAAATTATTGAAAATCTCTTGAAGGGCCTGGTCTGCCTCAGTCAGCAGAGCATGCAACTCTTGATGTCAGGGTTGTGAGTTTGAGCTTCATGGGTGTAAGGTTACTTAAAAATAAAATCTTTAAAAGAATTATTGAAAATCCCAAAGAGGTTTTATTTATATATCATGTTTATTGTTAACTTGCTATATCAGTAATGAAAATGTAGAGAAACTATTTAAACATATATTAATTCATTTTAAAATAACAATTATAATCCCATTGCATGTTAAAAAACATAACATGTTATATGAAAAATATCTATATTTACTAAAACAAAAATAAAATATGGAGAAGAGTGACATTGTTTTATAATGATGGCAGTCTTTTATTTATTTATGTTTTTTTGGTACTCAATCTGTTTTGGTGGATTGCTCTGCTTGAAGTATGCAAAAGAAAACCTGTCTCCTAAAGGCATATAATTGCACAAGGAAGGAACCTTTCAAGTCTTTTTCCAAAGAATTGTGGATATTATTCTTTGATAGTACAATAAAGCTCAACATGGATAGTTTGTAAAACTTAGTTGTTATATGGTTTCTGAAATACTATCAATAAAGCAGTATAGTCTATCTTACACTTGGGTCATTCCTTATGCATGATTTTATGATATGCATAGCTCACTTAGAAAATACTGGTTTACTGAGTTAAACTGATCTTCCAAATTTGGGTGCATTTCACTGTAGTGTGTGTGTGTGTGTGTGTGTGTGTGTGTGTGTGTGTATTTAAATATCATTTGTTAAAATTACAACTTAGTTCATCAGAAAAACCATTAAAAATCGAGAAACAGTCTAACTTATCATGGCAGATTCAAGTTCTCCAAAATTCTAATTTTCCCTTGAAAGCCTGAATTTTCTCATTGGCAGAAATACTGAGAGTTAGTTTCCTTGAAATGATAAGTTCACTTCATTCTTACAATTACTAGTGTATGAATAATCATAGTCTGTCAGTTGTTCTTTCAAGTATAATTGATACTCCATGATAAAAACTGCTAGGCTAGCCTGCAATTCAAACAGTCACACCAGACATTTTCTGGAGATAACTGTCATATTCCAACATGTAGAAATATTTCATATGTACTTCCTGTTTTTCTCACTAGAATATTAAAAAGATGAGTATAGTTTTATTATTTGAGATTTAATAAAAGAAATATTTTACTGCTCATAAGAGAATTTTGAAACAAAACTAGAGGATGTTTAGGCCGTTAAAAATATTCTGTATAACACCCTAATGATGGATACATGTCCTTCCTTATACATTTTTCCAAACCAATAGCATATATAACATCAAGAGTGAACAACAATGTAAACCATGGACTTTGGGTAATTATGATGCATCAGGGTAGGTTCACCAGTTATAACAAATATACCACTATGTTGGGGGATGTTGGTAATGTGGGAAGTCTATACATGCATGTGTGCAGGTAGGAGATATATGTCTCTGAACCTTCCCCTCGATTTTACTCTGAACCAAAAACAGCTCTAAAAATTAAAGGCTTAATAATATTTAAAAAAAAAAACTGTTTGCACATAAGATGAATAACCCAATGACCACTAATAGAGTTGTGGCCACTGCAATTGATTTGTGCTGAGTGCCAGCATTTTTACCACTGTTGCTTTGTTCACCACCAGTGGAAGCGTCAACACAGTGAAAAAAGGCAAATAAGAATCATGATTTTATTATGAAAATAGTTTTTCCCCTCCCGTGCTCTCTGAATGAGAATTATCCATCTTGTACTTCTCTACTTTCGAGGACCTCAAAACCCACATAAAAGAGAGAAAGGTTGTTGTGACATAAAAGGGTAATAAAGGAAACAGAGAAATTCAATGTGTGAAAGAGATAAACACCTAGTGTGTAAAAGTAATCATTGAAAGACACAATTAATCAGGTTATTTTCAATAGGCTCCACTCCAAGTAATAAGTTATCCAAATACATTTCACTCAAGCTTTCTGGGCTAATACAGACTTTAATGGAAAATGTGATTATATTCTAATTAAAAGTTGTGATTATTGTATCCAAATAATGAAAATTACATTAGAATTGATTTTGATATGTTATAAATCATTTTGGAAACTCATAGGAAGAATAAAATGAGTATAAATTTGAAAGTTAGATATTTTAGGATTTCTATTTAATACTATGCAAGATTTCATTAGCAAAGTGGTTATAAATCTGCTTGCTGTCAAAAAGGAAGCATTTTTACCTAACAATAAATATCTTCTCATTTTATCCCATATAAAAATGCTAATTCAATTATAAATTTTTGGTTATGGCTTTAATTTTAAACATTGGATGTGTTATATCTACTATTTATCAAATTCAAAATTATAGTCAGATTTTTAATTCTGAAGAGACATGTTTTTACCTATTTTTCTGTGGAAATAATTTTTAGTGAAGCAATATGTTTAATAAATCTAGTTATTATGCTATTATTCCAAAATTACATTAAAACATATTTATCATGGAATCCATCAGAAATTCAAGAACTAGATCTATCTCTCTACCTTCCTACCTGTATACTTCTATTACCTGCCACTTTCCACAACACTCTAACAGCAATGGGCTAAGAATGGACCTTGGACATATTTAAGTAGTTGAGATAAGAACTGGCTAAAGAGGCTGCCATGTCATAGTTAAAGATGCGGTAGAAAATGACACAGTATAATAAAAAAACAATTTAGGATATGGATTTATAATGCAAGACGGCGTGCAAACACGCTGGGTGATATTTGGTTTGATAAGATGTGGTTGAATGATCTCAGTACGGCCTGTGCAATGAGCATTCAAAATAGTTTCAGAGGAACCGATGAGGATGTATGAGGCATTCGAGGAGCTAATATACTAATAATTGAGTTAATGAATGTGCTAGATTTGCCCCATTGGAAACTTTCACCATTCCTCACTCTTTTCTATGCCTGGGAGCCTAAATTTTATGGTCTGCTCCAATGGGCCTCTTGCTTTCTGACTGAACAAATGTGTGTGGAGGGAAGGTTGTCAAGAAGACTTGAGGTTGTGGGGAGGGTGAAGACTTGAAGGTTGCGAGGCTGTAATAATTAACTGCCCTGCCACGGTTTTTTTTTTTTTTTTTTTTTTTTTTAAGATTTTATTTATTTGACAGAGAGAGGCACAAATAGGCAGAGAGAAAGAGGGAAAAGCAGGCTCCCTGCTGAGCAGAGAGCCGGATGTGGGCCTCAATCCCAGGACTCTGAGATCACGACCTGAGCCAAAGGCAGAGGCTTAACCCTCTGAGCCACCCAGGCAAATGCCATGTTGCTTTAAGTTTGCTGTATTCATCTACCAAAAGCTATAGTATACATCTTTGGGCCTCTTCCAATAGAGTTCTCGTTAACTTTCTGAAACTCATCCCTCCAGCTCTCTATCAAGTCTAAGGGTGGTAATATACATCTATCCCTGTGGTGCATCCTATTCCCTGTTGGTTTATCTCAACCTTGCTCTTTTCATTAAACTCACCGCAATTACCCTATTTGAGTGTGTCACATATACAAACTCTGAAGAATAGATTGATCCATCATTTTATTTTTAAAAATTCCAGATTATCATATAAAGCATTTAAAAGTAATATCCTGAATTCGTTCAATTTGGTAGTGTAGAAAGAGCCTGAACTCACCTCCTCCCATAGAGGAGCCTATGGTTACAAATAGAACAATTTTTTCAAAATATCCTAAAGGCTGGTTATGTGACAACCACACACTGGTTAAACAGAAGACAACATCAAAGAAGGCAGAAGTTTGGATACATTGTCCCCTTATAACCCATATCAAATGCAATGACCCACGACCTACAGGGAACTCAAAACCTGGAGCTTTCCCCTGGGAAGTAAGAGGTTCAAACCCAACACGAGGCATCCCAACTTGTAAGACATATACTTGAGGGCACCTGGGTGGCTCAGTGGGTTAAAGCCTCTGCCTTCGGCTCAGGTCATGATCCCAGGGTCCTGGGATCGAGGCCGGCATCGGGCTCTCTGCTCAGCGGGGAGCCTGCTTCCTCCTCTCTCTCTGCCTGACTCTCTGCCTACTTGTGATCTCTCTCTGTGTCAAATAAATAAATAAAATCTAAAAAAAAAAAAAAAAAAAAAAAAAAAAAAAAAAAAAAAAAAAAAAGACATACACTTGAGAAATGAGCACCCAAACATCTAATTTTGAAAACCAAAAGACACATCCTAAGACCCACAAGACCCTACAGATTTGAAAAACTGTTCTTAAAGGACTCATGCATTGAGAAGGAGGTGTTATATGGAAATGTTGAATCACTATAACATACACCTGAAACTGTATGTTAACTAATTGAAATTAAAATAAAAACTTAAAAAGTGTTTCATCTCCTCTTCCCCCCAACAAAAATGTTGCATACACTTAACTCACCTACCCCAGGGCCCATCCCAGAGAAAGGTGATTATACCCATAAGAGGTGATTATTCACTTATAAAGTGAATAAGCTCTCTTACTCACATTAAAGCATGTAATTTAACATACCTAAGAGGCATGTAATTTAACACATATACCTAAAAGTTTGCTAGAACACTCTCCAGAGACAGATTGGTGGGTGCCATCTTTTCATGCTTCATTAGTTGTAGTCCAGAGTACCAGTGTCACCTGGAAGGGACGGGAGCTTTTGCATGAGTCTAGTGCCCCAATTTTTATAGCTGCCACCTGGAATATACTACTTCATCACCTGTATCTGGTGGTCAGCAGGCTTAATCTTGCAACCCATAGGAACATATATATATGTATTTGCATACATTTTTATATTTGCATACTTTTTAAAGCTACTGCCTGAGGATATGGCTTTCAGTCAGACTGAATCCAGCAGCTGAGATCCTCCCTGTTGGATACTGACAAGTCTTGGTACATCCTCAACTACTTGGACCTCTTAAAAACAGAATAGGATGCTTGGATGAAACACAAAGCTTTGAGAGACAACCAAGAGTGTAGGAAGTTTTGAACAACAAGTTTCACATCCTACAAAAGGCTACTACTATTCAAGACTTGAGAGAAGTGGTTTCATCTACTGTATAGAAACTAGACACAGAACATCAGGTAAAATGAAGAAACAAGGGATATGTTCCCAATGAAAGAACAAAATAAAACTTCAGAAAAAAACTTATAAAATGCAGGTAAGTAATTTACCCTATAAAAGTTAAAAGTAATGGTTATAAAAATGCTTTCCAAACTTGGGAGAAGAATGGAGGAACAAAATGAGAACTCCAACAAAGAGATGGAACATGTAGGAAGGCTCTGAATACAAGTCATGGAGCTAAAGAAAACAATAACTGAACTGCAAAATGCACTAGAGGGATTCAAAAACAGACTAGGTGAAGCTGGATATAAGATGAGTCAACTCAAAGACAAGGCAGTAGAACTCATCAAGTAAGAACAGCCAAAAGAAAAAAAAAATGAAAAAAAAGAGTAGTTTAAGAAACTGTGGAGAACATCGGAGAGACTAACATTTACATCATAGAGTTTTCTATCAGAAAAAGAAAGAGGTAGAAATTTTATCTGAGGAAATAATGACTGAAAACTTCCTTAACCTAGAGAAGGAAATGGATATTCAGATCCAAGAAGCAAAGAGAGTTCCAAATAAGTGGAACCCAAAGAGACCCACACCAAGACACATAATTACAATGTCAAATTTAAAGACAAGGAGAGAATCTTAAAAACCTCAAGAGAAAAGCAACTTCTTATGTATGTATATATACATACATAAGACTAATAGCAGGCCAGATAGGAGTGATAAATTATAGTCAAAGTGCTGAATGAAAAATACTTCCAACTAAGAATATGCTACCCAGCAAAATTATCATTCAGAAGTGAAGAAAAGATAAATTTTCCAGGCAAGCTAAAGCTAAAGGAGCTCTTCACAACTAAATTGGCCTTACAGGAAAGACAGGGTGCTAATTAGTTCTAAGAATACATACTAAATAACCTAACTTCAAAGCTCAATATGATGTAAAGGTAGTGGATTAATCACTTATAAAGATAGCATAAAGGTTAAAAGACAAAGCTAATAAAAATATGATTACAGTAATCAGTGAAGGGATGCACCAGATAAAAGGTATAAATGTGACATCAAAACCAAAACATGGCAGAGAAGAAATAATGTTGAGTTTTATGATGGAATCAAACTTTAGATGTTATCAACTTAAAATAGACTATTATAGAGATGTTGTTATATGTAAGCCTCATGGTAATTGCAAAGCAATAACCTATAGCAAATACACAAAAGAAAAAGAGAAAAGAAAGTAAATATACCACTAAAGAAAGTCATCACCACAAAAGAAAAAACAAAAGAAAGAACAGAATCAAACTACAAAAACAGCAAGTGGGGCGCCTGGGTGGCTCAGCTGGTTAAGTGACTGCCTTCAGCTCAGGTCATGATCCCGGAGACCAGGGATCGAGTCCCACATCAGGCTGCCTGCGCCCAGCGGGAGTCCTGCTTCTCCCTCACTGACTCCCCCTGGTTGTGTTCCCTCTCTCGCCGTGTTTCTCTCTGTCAAATAAATAAAATCTAAAAAAAAAAAAAAAAAACAGTAAGAAATATTAACAAGATGGCAAAAAGCACATACCTATTAATAATAACTTTAAATCAAATGCTCCAATCACACATAAGGTGACTGAACATAAAATAAGACTCATCCATGTGCTGCCTACAAGAGACTCACTTTAAATGCATGGATGCACACAACTGAAAGTGAAAAGATGAAAAGAGATATTCCATGCAAGTGGAAAACACTTTTATTAATATTACTAATACTGCAGACACTAATTATGAGGGAGGCATCTATAAAAATCTTCCAAGGATTCATGGAGCAATGAATGTGTAGGAAAAAAGACCAGGACCCAAAAACAGACTTTGGAGGAAGTTGAACAGATTATGTTGTGACAAATCCAATCATTCAGATAAATTTTTATATAATTTCATCCTTCGTTTTAATAATAATAGAGATAAAGAAATATGTAAGCACCTTAGAAACATGAACTTTCAGTTTAGACTTGCATGTTTTATTTGTTGCAAAGTATAATAGAAAATGCTTTCTGTTTTTGAGTTTTAACATAAGAACATCAAAAAATCACTGGCAGCTTTAATTAAGAGTACTCCTTCAGAGTCTCAATTTAGAGTCTGAATTTTTGTGTGCAAATCCTGGCTTACCCAAGATTTCTGAACTTTCACTTCCTCATTTAAAAGGGGAAAAAATGTTGCACCAACTACCTATATCCACTTTTGTCTTGAGGTGACAAGGAAAAAAAAAATGATAATTAAAGTACAAGTAATTACTTAAACTCAACATTACCCACAAACTGCCATTTCATATTTAAAATATGCGAAGTGAAGCTCTTGACCACCCCCAACCTGTTCATCTAGTTTTGCCCATCTCAGAAAATGGTGGAAATAATCACCTAGGTTCACATGCCTACAAATAGCGTTAGGCCTTTTTTTTTCCCCCTCACCTACATCCAACAGTCAGTCAATCCATCAACAGGCACAGCCAGGTCTTTCTTCAAAATACATCGCTTACTACAATGGCATCTCAACACCTCCAATGTCATTACCCTCGTTCTAGCCTCCATTTCCTCTCACTTATCTTCCTGTAGCAAACTCCTAATGGATCTCCTCAATCCCATTCTCGGCTCCCAGAACAGTCAGAATGTCCCTTCCCGATTAAAAATCCAATTCCATTACTGCACAACTCAACGCTTTCCAGTGACTTCTAATCACACCCAAGACCACCACTCTGAACCAGTTGTTCTTCCCCTCTACATGAACCTTGTTCCCAGTCAGGAACTTTCTTCTTCTTTCTTTCTGCAATGATTCTGTCCAAGACGTTCACAAAACTCTCAACTTTCCTTCCTTTCTGTCTCTGCTCAAAAGCTATTTTCTCAGAAAGACTTTGACTACACTCTCTAAAATGGTGTTCTATCTCCTCACTTTTTTTTCTTTAAATTCACTGTGTATTTCATGAATTAGTACTGTATTGTTTATTGTTTATATTTTCCTTCTACAAAAACATGAGCTCCATAAGGACAAAGGCTTTATCTGCATTTTCACAGTGATATTCCCAATGCCTTGAGTAACTCTGACACCAAGTAGGTTCTCAACATATATTTATTAAACAACTGGAAGAATGAATAAATGGATGAGTAAAACATACTTTGATTACTAGAAAGCATATTTTGTTCTCAATTGGGGAAATTTTGACCCGAGGGGATAGTTAGCAACATTTATATATATTTTTGTTGTTGCAACTGGGAGAGAGATTCTAAACCTCCTACAATGCACAGGTCTGTCCCCACAGCAAAAAATTATCCGACATAAAAAGTCAAGAGTGTTGAGAATGAGAAACTCTGATCAGAAAGATTAAAAAATGTAAATATGTGTAGCGTATTTCATAGTCATCAGCAAGGTGAGTATAAATATATAAAACACAAAAGGGCATGAAATAGAGTAAAGAGGGTAGAAAAAACAAAAGAGAGATTTGAAGGGAGAAAAGCCTAGAGGAATCTGACTGATCAAAATCCAAGTTACACTTAAGGTAACTTGGGCTATATCCTGACAAAAATGCAAGACGTGTAGACAACATGAAGCTAGTAGCAGAGCAAAAGTGTTCATCAGTTAATCCAGAACAGAAATGAACCAGCAACTTCTACAGAAGAGACTGTGTGCTTCTCTTTGGAAAAGGATTGGCAAAGAGGAGTTGGCAGGATCCAGGACAAAAGAGATGGGTGGCAGGGCAGGATACCAATCCCACTGGGAAAGGTGGGTGCTTAGAAGGACACAAGACAATGGGTCAGTGACAGAAGTATATCCATATTTAGGGATCGTCTGAACCCAGTAAGGCATAAATCTGATAAGAGTTTTGCGACAACCAGGGTCAGAGCAGAACGGCTAATGAGGATGATGTGGCGGGGCAGAAGACCATGCATGCTCCTTAGAAAGAGTTTCTGAGATCTTCTTCCCACAGTAAATTAGGTTTTCTACTTGGTTTCTTATCAGCATATGTGTAACATGTTCCAAAAATGTTTGCTTGATTAATGTGGGTCTCCTCACTGATTCTAAAATCTACTGGAGAAAGAGCCTTATCTGTGTAGTGTTTGGTACACAAGGTCTGCTTAATGAACATTTACTCAGTGACTTAATGAATACAGCTATACATAACAATGAACTGTACCGTAATAAAAAAAAAAAAAAGTTTCATGATCCGAACTGGATGCTGGGGTCTTTAAAATTCTATTCTCCATCCCTGCATCAGAAAAAAAGTATTCCAATAATTGCACTGAACCCCTTCAAGCCAGGGAGGTCCCAAGCCAGGTTCTGTAGCAGCCTCAGGATTTCGTTGTCCCCTGCTCCAAACCCCTGAGATAATGGACAATGTTTTTCTTTCAATGTGTGTTTTATTAAACACCTCTATGAGCCATAATTATAACTAGGCACTTAAGAAAAAATTATGAGCAAAACAGACCCAGCCCCAATTCTTGTAGTGTTGACAAACTAGTGAAAGAGGCAAGCATTAACAAATGTAATTTCAAGTCGTGGTAGGCATCAAGGAAAGATAAACAAAAACTACAGCCAAAGAGAGAGTTCCAGGGTAAATTACTCAGATAATATGAGTGGCAAAGAACTCTCTGAGGAGGTGTGTTTAAGCTAAGAATATTCTATGATTTAAAAAGGAAAAAAAAGGGAAGGCGCCTGGGTGGCTCAGTAGGTTAAGTGACTGCCTTCAGCTCAGGTCATGATCCTGAAGACCCAGGATTGAGCCCCACATTGGGCTCCCTGCTCGTTGGGAGGCCTGCTTCTCCCTCTCTTACTCCTCCTGCTTGTGTTCCCTCTCTAGCTGTGTTTCTCTCTGTCAAATAAATAAATAAAATATTTTAAAGAAAATAAAAATATAAATAAATAAATAAAAAGAAAAAAGTGCTGAGATCATTTTTAAATGAGCAAAACACTTAAGCTTTCATCATGAAATTACGAAATCTTTTTGTGAAACATTATAGGCAAAAGAGGTTAAATGAACTCTTTTGTATCTGAATAATAAACATTTGTAGAGTAAAAACATTTAAAACTCTGCAGGCCTTTTAAGGTCTCCACATACCAGAGGAACAATGTTGATTACTTAGAGACGAAAGCAAATCGAACTCAATTGACCTTGTCGCCATCAACCTAACACACGCTATCAAATCAATTTTTGTCACGGAAGGATTATGACACAGGCCTGTGAGTCAGCAGTCTAAATTCACTGAGTGAGAGCATTATGGACATGAAAGGAAGGAACAATCAAGAGGACTGGCTTGAATATCAGCATTCATCAGCCTTTTTGAGAAGGGAGAATTAGGGCAGGTAAGCAATATGCAATGGAAATTTTTTATTCTGGCTACAAAAGTATTATTTCTACAATTTGAGGTATATTTATATGTAATGTCCCAAAGCAGCACTCTCCTTGGCTGCAGCTTTCAACTTTATCATTATTTGATAAGGCTGCTCAACTATTATCAGAGAGTCGGCTCCCGATTATGTGATAATGCACTGATACCCAACTAGAGTCAGGTTCTCTTTCCTCGAAAAAGCAGTGTCATCCATCATTATCATTCCACTCACATAATCAAGCAAGACAAACAAAATTTCTTACCAAGGATATGAAATGACAATAAATATAGTGCTAAGAGCTTTGACACAGTATTCTAAATATCCAGAACTTACATGCATTATTTAAAACAAAACACAAATAGACTACTCTGTTCTGAATTTTAATTAGTAGACCATAAAGAAATCCACTTACTTATTCAAATAGTAAATGAACCAACCTAAGTTATGGTTTCCTTCAAAAAAAAAATCCCCCAAAAAACAGTTGAACTTAGGGGCACCTAGGTGGCTCAGGTGGCTAAGCATCTGCCGTTGGTGCCGGTCCCAGGACCCTGGGATCCAGCCCCTTGTCAGGCTCCCTATAGGGAACCTTATTCTCCCTTTCCCTCTGCTCTTCCCTCCGCTGGTGCTCACCCTTTCTTTCTCTTACTCTCTTTCTCTCAATTAAATAAATAAAATCTTTAAAAAGAAAAAAGACAGCTGAATTTGTATCAAATGTAAATGGAAAAAGCATTTCAGAAGTAGCTATTATATGTCTAAATTAACTAAATAACTAAACTTCAAAGGAGAAATAACAGAGTCGAAACCACTCCAAGTAAAATTTACATGTATGGAAAGCCATACATTTCCTTGTTATAACCTAAAGAGTCAATCTCTTAATTTCTAATTCTAACCAAACTGTTTTTCATTATATTTTCCAAAGAACATGATTTTTAAAACTGCATATATACATAACCATTTTGTTAAAGATTTTATTTATTTATTGGAGAGAATCAGAGAGAAAACACAAGTAGGCAGAGCAGCAGGCAAAGAGAAAGGGAGAAGCAGGCTTTCCACTGAATAGTGAGACCAATGCGTGACTCGATCCCAGGACTCTGGGATCATGACCTGAGCCGAAGGCAGCCGCTTCACAGACTGAGCCACCCAGGCACCCCTACACAGTCATTTTTAAGAAACAGAACATAGAGGCATTTCTTAAACGTCTGTTTCTTCTTCTGCTACAAGCTTGTGTTTCCGTTTTCCCTGCTTGTGTTCCCTCTTTCGCTATCTCTCCCTCTCTGCCAAATAAATAAATAAAATCTTTAAAAAATAAAAAATAAAAAAAAAGAAAGAAACAGAATGTAAAGGATAATTTGGGGCACCTGGATGGCTCAGTGGGTTAAAAACTCTGCCTTCAGCTCAGGTCATGAACTCAGGGTCCTGGGATCGAGGCCCGCATCTGCTCTCTGCTCAGCGGGGAGCCTGCTTCCTCCTCTCTCTCTGCCTGGTTCTCTACCTACTTGTGATCTCTCTCTCTGTCAAATAAATAAATAAAATCTTTTTTAAAAATTTTAAAAAAAGAATAATTTGCATATGGAAAATTATAATTCTTTCTTATTTCGAAAAGGTTTGAATTTTCTACTTTCAAACATTGTAGTTTCAGTGAAAATAACATGAAGAGTGAAATCAATATTTCTCAGTAAGAAATGCAAATTCACAATTCTGAATAACATTAAAAAATCCTTTCAACTTTATTAAAACACTGTAATTACACTTTCCTTTACTTTGTCATGTAAAATGATTTTCTGCAAATGAGTGCCCTCCTTAAGTGCACTCCCAAATTAGAACGATGGATATACAATCAAATGTTCTATTTTGATTTCATCTATTAAATTATTAAAAACAAATTAAGCTCTAAGTAATTAAAGTAGTAAAAAAATATTCAAAGCATACTTTTTCATATTTTAGGTGAAGCAGAAGGCAATAAAAAGCATTGATAGAACAAGGTAACTATTGACCACATTCCCACTTAAAGTGAAAAAATAAAAATAAATCTGATTTAATATTTTTTCAAGTCTTAGCATTCCAATAACTGAAGCAAATATTCTTCCTCCTTTTTTCCAATGACAGTGTAAATATGTACTGCCCGAGAAATTATTATTTTATTAAGATTTTATCTTAGAGAGCATGAATGGGGGGAGGGCAAAGGGAGAGAGAGCGTAAGCAGAAAGTGGAGGGAAGCAAAGGGAGAGAGAGAATCTCAAGGAGACTCCCTTCTGAGCATGGGGTCTGACTTGAGGCTCAAACCCATGACCTTGACACCATGACCTGAACAGAAATCAAGAGCCCAGCACTTAATCAACTGAGCCACATAGGCTCCCCCACATGAGAAAATAATACATATTATTCTGCAGTTTCAGGTGGTGTAAAATAAAAATAGTTGTTAACCAAAAAGTATGATTGAGCTTGGAGACATCAAACAACAATAAAGGGAAATGGTAACTGTATGCAACCTAGTTTCCCAAAACCAAAGTCACCGCTGCCATCCACAGAGGCGCTCAGCAAATAAAGCAGCCATCTCTTTGAAAGAATTACTTAGTCTCCAATTCTTACTGAGACTATTTGAAAATTATATTCCTGAAATAAATGTAGTTTCTTTATTTTCTTCCATTAAGTTTCATTCTAAATGTTATATTCACTGTAAAAAACATTACTGTTCAAATTGTTTTTATGTAATATGTAAGGTATGAATTTATTTTATACTTATATTTGAACAGGGGCTGGCAAAATTTTATACTGAAGAAAAAGATAATAAATATTTTAGGCTTTCGGGCAGAAGGTCGCTGCCACAACTCACCTCATGTCATTTCAGCACAAAAGCAGTCATGGGCAAAATGTAAATAAATGGGCATGGCTTTATTCCAATAAAATTTTATTTACAAAAATAAATTCGGAATGGGCCATAAGTTGTAGACCTCTGGTACAGGAGAGAATGGGAGGTAAAATGAGGGAAACATTATTTTCATCTATCAGAAAGGTACTGAGAGAGGCATTTTATGTTATAGGTGACAACGTGCTTCAAAGTGAATCTTACAAGCTTAGGACTCTGGAACCAGATCACTTCCTTGTGAATCCAGCTCTTCTGCTTGTCAGCTTTCTAATCTATGCCAGTTACTTAATTCTGTCTTTTCTCCTTCTTTATCTGGAAAATGTGGGGTGTAGGGGAATGTGGTTGTTGTAAGGGTTAAGTGAGTTAGGGTAGATAATCCACTCAGAAGCATGCGTGGTAAATCATTAGAAGCAAGTAGCAATACCTATTATCATAAAAGTTCATTTCCATACAGCCTGTCAAGAAAAAAAGTGTGCATTCATATTTTCTGGCATTTCCTTACAATCAGAAAATAATAAACAAGTAAGTAGGCATGCACTGCCAGTATATGAGAAATCTATACATGTTAAATCATTCTACGTTCCCAAGGACCAGGGCTGAGACTTATTTATCCTGCATCCCCAACACTAAGCTACTGTCTAACACCCAGTTGGGAAACGCCAAATGAATGAGGGAGGATGTGCCTGAATAAATCTGTGAACATAAGAACTAACAGAGACGTCCCTGGTGGCGAAGGATAACAGAAGCCTTTGAGAGTTAACTAAAGGAAGGAGGCATGATCACACAGTGAGGTGCTAACATCAGGTATTTCTTAGAAATTCGAGCACTTAGTGGTGTCTTGAGAACAAGGTCAAACCTGTATCTTGTAAGGAATTAATGTCAGGACTTGAATACAGCTAAGGAAGTTCAGACTCCATGTGATGACTTCAGAATGCTTTTCTGGAGGGCATGGAAAGTCAGGAACATTTTTGAGTGATGGAGAGGGAGCGCTGGTCATGAGAGACATAAAAGGTATTTCAAGAAAAGACATAGATTGCAAGGTGAACGCAAATTAAATGACAACGTGGGGAAAAGGATTTTTCCAGCTTCCTCAAGGTCTCCAAAGAGAAAATACAATTGAACTTTTTTTTTGGTAGGTGCAGAACTGTCAATATGACCTCCAAACACAATGCCATAAGATCATCTTTTCAGATTCTTTAATCCTGTTTCTGGTCTAAATATCAGTGCTAACCGCAAACACTAATGAAACTGAAGTGGCAAATCTTGGCTTGCTCTCACTTGCATCACTTTCTTTTACCCTGTGCTGACAAGACAACCCAAAGTTCCACCAGTGCTCTTTCGGAGTCTGCAGTGGCACGTCTCAGACTGGAACAGGCATTGGGGACATCTAGGTACCTGGTCAACGGCAGATTCTGGCTACCAGGGTCTGGGGTGGAGTCTGAGAATCTGTCTCTGACAAGCTGCTGATGCGTGAGCTCTCCAACTTAGAGAAGCCAAGTTACAGAGAACATTTAGTTCTTATTTTGTGCCTAATCTTCTGTTCTCTTCCCTGGAAAAGGGTCCTCTCTTGCTCACAGCTCAAATGGAAATAGTAATGTCACTTACTCTTTCTACCTTCACTTCATGAACATATCCTAATGTCCTTAAAATGCCTAAATGATTTTCTACAGTTAGGGATTTTAGACAGTATCTTAGAGTTTTAAAAAGTTGAAGCTATCCAACAAGGCTTTCAAATACAGCTTTTGAGTCTCATTTTGAAATTGAGACTATCTGTTTCATTCCTCTTCAGCTAAAATCTACAACACACTTTTTTTTATTTTTCTCTTAACATACTTGAAAATGCTTATGTAAAGGTATTCTCTGTTGCACACACTTACATTTAAACTAAAAAAGCAACGTCTAGTTCACATTTTAGGTTACATTATTATATGGAAAGAGTGGCAGCATAATGTATCTGTCCAGGTATAATGAAATTTAAATGTTCGGTTGTTATAGTAAGAAAGCATATAGAAAACATAAATCTATACCACATGAAACCTTTGGTTATTACTACATATTGTGATAATCACCTATATTGCTTGTGATATCATAGTGCAATCAAGTGTTTTATCTCTTGAATAACATCTGAATCTCGCCCAAAATGTGATTACTGTAAATGGATGCATCTTTAATAAATGTACTGGATTCAGTTATATAATCTTTTTTTTCTCTCTAGCCTGAAATGCTCTGTAAAATTCTGAAGAACACATATCACATACACACCTCTTATTGTGTTAACATTGGACCATTTCTTGTTAATTTCCAAGTGTGACCCTTCTTGGTTCTGCCTCAGGACAGTTTCTATTCTTGGTGTTACCTATGTATCACTCTTTGATGTCTTTACCCACGGACTGCCTCTAGATACCCCATCCCTGCAAACATTTTCTGGGACATCTTTCCCTTGAACCAGAGATCCTGCCATCTATCCACCTATACAATCATCTGTTCATTCATTTCTTCATATCCACTGTTATTAAATATTCAAAACATACTTGGTAATACACTGGATACTGTCTTTTGGGTAATGACAGTCAGGAGATGGCAATTACAGTTTTCCTGCATTGGAGGGAAAGGAGGAAGAGGAGGAAAGAGAAAAATAAAAGCAGTATAAGAAATAAGGACACTGGAGAAAATGAATTTGGGTTCATTTATCACACAATCTTTCTATATAGACTTTTTTTATTCTAAAATTTTTTTTTCTTGCAAACATCTTCCTTCAAACGTTCAAGAATTTGTTCAAATAATTAGAAGATAAATACAAGAAAACTGAACCTGATTGCATAGAGAAAAAGAAATTATCCTTGGAATAAAAAAATAGATGTCTTACATTATGGCTTACAAACCCTCACTTCATTTGATCCCAGCAGATGTTTTCAAATTCTTCCCAACTCTCTCCCCATGGCCTTGAGTTGACCAACCCCAGGTATGTCAGGGTCCCTGTTTCCTGAAACCTATCAACTCCATTCTCATGCAAATTGTGTACTTATCCTTTCAACTTACAGGACTTTTTCTCCAGACCTTCTGTCTGCCTCCTTCTCAGCATTTAAACAGTTCTTAAATAATTTGTTTCCAAGAGGCCTCCCTAACTTCCCTAACCCCATGTATCAAACCACCAGTCAGGCTAATCATTTTATCCTACTTTAAGTCTTAGCACATTTTAATAACTGGAATTATCTTATTTTTCCTCTTATAATTTATCAGCTTTCTTTTCTCCTGGGAATATAAACTCCCTGAGAGTTGGATGTCTGCCTTGAAGTTTTATTGTGTACCCTTGACACCCAAGACAGTTCCCAGAATACACTGAAATAAATATGTACTGACTGATCACTACTTAATAATTACACCTCCTCTACTCTACCCTGCAGAAGCGAGTTCTCTGGGTGCACAGGGAGCAGTGACCTATAATTTCTTACTGATGGAAGCAGCCTTGTGATTGGGTTTAGGTAGAGATACTCTGAGGACATGAACTATCATTGTGTCATCACCATGACCCTCTACTCACAAATTGTTTTATCTATTTTCATTGGAGATAATTCTTTAAAAAATTATTATATTGAAGATCTGATATATTTCTTATTAAGGACCATATAAATAATTGCAGGAGGCATGTGAACTGCTTAGTTGGTTATAAGCCTCTGCCTTCAGGTCAGATCGTGATCCCACGGTCTTGGGACTGAGCCCCATATTGGACTCTTTGCTTAACAGCTAATCTGTTTCTCCCTCTCCCCCTGCTGCCCCCCCCCCCCTTGTGCGCTTGCTCTCTCTCACGCACACTCTCTCTCTCTGAAATAAATAAATAAATAAATAAATAAATAAATAAATAAATGATTTTTTAAGAATATTTTTATTTATGTATTTGACAGAGAGAAACACAGCTAGAGAGGGAACACAAGCAGGGGGACTGAGAGAGGGAGAAGCAGGCCTCCCACCGAGCAGGGAGCCCGATGCAGGGCTCGATCCCGGGTCCCCGGGATCATGACCTGAGCCGAAGGCAGTCGCTTAACCAACTGAGCCACCCAGGAGTCCCAAATAAGATATTTTTTAAGGATAACTGCATTTCTTGACTGGCTTTGCCACCAGTAAACTCAACTATAGTATCTTAGATATGTCTTAAATATCTGTATCTTTTCTAATGTATATTACATATTATGTGACAAAATGTATTCTAAGTGTTCATGTAGCTCCTCACTTAATCTTTTACTTGTGAGTCAACTCCATGGCCAACTCCCAGGAACTCTGAGGAAAAACAGAGGACCAAATTAATGACTACTACTTTCATTTACACAACTATTGCTGACTTATTGGTAGATGGCATATAGTTATGTTATGACTAGGGCCATTATTTCACTCCCAAATGAAAAAAGTCAGGGAAAGAGAGAGGGTAAAAAGAGAAAGAAGGTAAAACAAGAACATTTTCCTGAATAAAAAATGTTTTTAAGGTCTAAAAGGTAAATGAGAACCTCCATAAAAATGATACGATCATAAAATGGAATTAGCTACAAGTGTCCTATAGGCAAATTTGTGATTGGCCTTAGTCACAAACAACTGGGTGTGTGTGTGTGTGTGTGCGCGCACGCACGTCACTCAGTAAACAGTTAAATGGATAAATGAAAAGAAGTCATTAATTTTGTACGTAATTATAGCCTATCATTTTACCCTACTGCAGCGATTCTCAACCAAGGGTGATTTTAAGTATTCTATTCTGGCAATCCCTGGAGACTTTTCTGATTGTGGCAGAGTTTGCCACAACTGAGGAGATGTTACTAGCATCTAGGGTATAAAAGCTGGAGAAGCTGCTAAATATCCTGTAATGCACAGAACAGCCCCTCACAACAAAAATTATCTGGCCCCAAATGCCAAAAATACTGACACTGAGAACATGTGCTCTAGAGAGAGAACTGATAAACAGTAATTTTCAAAATAAGATAAAATCATGATTCCCATAGACATACAAAATATATATGTCTTAAAGAATTTATTTCAACCAGGAAAGAATAAAGGAGATATCATAAACGATTTAAAAGAGATTCCAAAAAGCACATTTCTAGATCAGGAGGGTAATTTAATGTGCAAATGGAGGTAAAACCATCTGTTCCAGGGGACAGGGAGGAAATTCCATAGATTCTACTGGACCCATAGAGATTATCTACAACATGCAGAACTGTTGAATAATCCCCACTGAATCAGAATCAGGTTGAGACAGAAGGATGTGCTATGGACAATGGATAGTTTTCCATGGAAGTTCACACTTCCTCTTCTTTTCCTACAGAAAAGAGATAGAAACACTGGTCACTGTCAAATGCTGCCATTGGCCAAGTACATTCTGGCGGCCTTGCAGTGATATTCACTGAGAGAAAGAGTGTAGTCAGACTATGAACAATATTTTTATTTACTTAATATTTCAAATTGATTCTAATTGAAGTAACTCCTCAAACTGACCCACTTCGCTTAGAACATACACCTCTAAAATCAATTTTTTAAATTTATTTTCTCTATCCTCCACCTCAACAAAACTTAAGCTCCATCAGAATAGAGAACATTGGAGAATGGGAAAAAAATACATGATATCGCATTGCCTTTGTCTGACTAAATACTAAAACTAGAATTAAATGTTTTGTCTTTTTAAATGGACTTTAAGGGAGAAGATATCATTTTTCATTATAGCATAACCATGGGACAGTGTAATATCTCATAATAATCTATATGGAGGACAAATTAATGATTCACAGAAAACCATAGGCCTGGAAAAAATAATTGAGACAATAAGTTTAATAGAGACTATTTAGAATGTCCAGTATAGGCCCCTAAGGAAGCATGGATAATTCAACTTCATATAAATCACTTATGATTTTTAATGGTTCACTATCTTAACTTCATTTATGTGTGAACTGTTTTACCAAGGTTGGCTAAGAGTGCGTTGCAATCAAGAGTGTAAATTCCTCTGGCTTTCTAACAGTCTGGCTGAGTGAATGTGAAAATAACAGTCATGATATCAAATGTGTTTGTTTTACTAAATTAGAAAAAAAGTCAAACATGTAAAATGAAACACTCTGCACTTAATATTTTCTATGTAATCTTCTAGTAGAAATGATATGTTCACCTCAGATTCAAAGAAAGTTAATCATTATTTTTTTTGAAAGTCTTGCTTTTTCTTTTCTTTTTTTTTTTTATTTTAAGATTTTATTTATTTGACAGAGAGATCACAGGCAGGCAGAGAGGCAGGCAGAGAGACAGGAGGAAGCAGGCTCCCTGCCAAGCAGAAAGCCAGACGCGGGTCTCAATCCCAGGACCCTGAGATCATGACCTGAGCCTAAGGCAGAGGCCTCAACCCACTGAGCCACCCAGGCGCCCAGAAAGTCTTGCTCTTTACTCTCTTTAGTTTAAATGTTGAAATAATTAAGACCATTTTTAAACTAGGCTTCAGAATGACAGAACTAATAAAAATAAAAACTGAAAACATCAAGTGTATAAAAACTAAGATCAACCTAATAAATGGCATTGGAATTTGTGTAAAGAAACAGGATGAATGTGTACAGTATAAATCAAACACTTAGAAGAGACGCTAAACCCAATGGATAGCTGTCATGCATACTGAACAGTTCTTTCATTAAGCCTGAATCCCATGAACCCGCAGTCATCACTAATTTAAAAATCAGAATCAAATATACCACATTTGCAGTGAGGTTCTATTATTACTCAATTACGCGAGAATATTATGTCTCACAAATAACTAATGGTAAAACAGAGTAAAGATAAATGCTTCTGCTATACTAGTGAGAGCATAATTTCAGTGAGGGACATTTTACATTGTATTCTATTTCCTTAAATGATAACTGTGGCACTAATCAGAAGGACACCTGATTACCAAATTAAAAAAAAAATTTATTCTGAAAAGAGCTAATCAAAAGAGATTAATCAAAGGCTGTCAGTAGGGCATAACTAGTCCCTTACTTCAACTTACACCTGTGCACTGGAAGCAGGGAGATAATGACTGTTAACATAGAAGAGTTTGAGAGCCCTTTGATTGCTGTGAAACCTTTTTATTCTTCTTTAATCAAGGTAATCACAGAGTACAATGGTGCTTCCCGTCTTACACTGCATTTACTAGGCTAAGATTGAGGTGTTTTTAAGACACTGTTCACTTATGCAGAGGTTAAAAAAATACAACAGTATGTATGTCTCTACTAACCTTGGGGTTATAGCCTTTGCTTTCCATTTCCAAAAGCTAAACGTTAATGCTCGCATATAAAACAAAAGTTTATTTCACCTTTGATAGCATGAGTATTTGGAATTGGGAAAAGGCAATAAAGATATTTTTTATCAACTTTAAAAATGACAGAAAATCCATAAGCTTATATCTGATGATATCGGAAGACCTCTGTGGGAAAATGTCAATGTGAGCAACTTTCAAATATTTAGCATATTCATTTTCTTTAAAGAATTATGAGAAATGAAATGGTGACAGTCATGAGGCACTGGCACAAAAAGAAAATTGCTTCTTTATTAGAAATAAATTCAATTTTGTTTGTAGTGTGCATTTCAATACTTCTAGGATGTCAGTAAGGGAAGCACTAGAATCCAATCATTTGCATGGAAGTTCAGAATTTTAATTGGAAAGAGTCATCCTGCAATAAGTGTGTACGTTAATTGCCACTATATGCTAATTTATGACAGCCACTACTGTTTTTATATACTCAGTAAGTGCTTCAACAATGTTTTATTGACAAAGTAACCTCATAAAAAAGTACGAAGTTTAACTGACACAGGCCTGGACCTAGACCTATATTTGAGACTCAGTTCTACTCACTTTTTAACCATGTAAACTCATGCAAGGTATCTGAAGATGTTAAGACAAATTCTATATTTGAAAATTGATGATGGTGATACATTCTTAGCTTATATCACAATGCACCTTTATAGATTAAATATGAAAATGAATTTGGGAAATGTAGGGGGGTAATCACAGAAAAGATATGTGATTTTCCTAATCATTACCATGTATATCACTGTTGTTGACACAAATGACCATAGAATATTTGCATCCCCAATTTTTGTTTTGTACTCGCTTTTGTTGTTTATGGATGGCATTCTCATGGAAACCAAAAATTCTTAGTATGAGGATGACAAGGACAAGAAATATAGAATTGAACCTAATAACAAATGATAAAACTTTAGCCTCCTTTTCCATTCAAATTATTGTACCTGAAAATTGACTATAGGAGTAAAATTATCAAAAAGATCAGTTATTTTAAGCACATAGGTTCACTTAATATTTTATTTTGAAAGGCTGGTAATGAAAAATAGAAAATCTAAGCACTACTCAAATGTAACACCACATTTCATTGCATTGCATTGATTTATGCTTATTTTTCCATCCTCTAAAGCATGAGACAGCTCAAAATTCTAATTCTAAACAACAGATTTAATTCCTTCCACACCAAAACTGTCTTGGAACTTCCCCAAAAGAAATAAAAAGTACCAAACTTATCTCATTTGTGTTTATATTCCACATGGCTTACAACTGTGTCAAGAAGATACACACTCAGGGCACCTAGGTGGCTCAGTGGGTTAAGCCTCTGTCTTCGACTCAGGTCATGATCTCAGGGTCCTGGGATAGAGGCCCCGCATTGGACTCTCTGCTCAGCAAGGAGCCTGTTTCCTCCTCCCTCTCTGCCTGCCTCTCTGCCTACTTGTGATCTCTCTCTCTGTCAAATAAGTAAATAATCTTAAAAAAAAGAAGAAGAAAAAAATGACACATACTCAGAGCTGGGAGAAGGAGGGCACGTGAAGGCCACAAGATTAGCACTGGTGAAAGAAAGAGAGCTTTGGATTCAAGGAACCGAAGGAGAAAAATAAATGAATATAAAGAGAAAGACTGAAAGGAGAGGATGTAAGTAGCTTCAAGAGGCTGAGCCTAGAAGAATTCCTTGATGTAATTCATAAAAAGGAAGGAATCTTACTATGGAATACTTTAGGACTTGAGCTGAAGCCTGGAACAATCATAGTCAAAGACAACAAGCCCATTCAGATTGGCTCTAGGTAGCTCATAAACAAAATCACTAAGTTCAGGAAAGCAGCAGGAAGAAAGGAGGGCCAAAGGCCAAAATAATCAAACACTAATGATTCATTACATAATGGCAGTGAAATTAACACAGCAAATATTTATTGTGTGCCTGCAAGAAGTATGATAGTATGCCAGAAGTATGATAGTAAAGAAAACAGGATTCTCAGTCTCAGAAAGCTTATAATTTCCTGGGAGTATAAACGTATTAATGAAGTTGACACAGGCATTATTTATGGGGAGATGTGAAAGAATCAGAGAGCTCTGACAAAATAACAGGGAGGCAAATTTGAGATTTACAGCTCAGGTTATCTCTCTTCTAAAGAAATGGCTTTTCACTAGAATCTTAAGAATGGCTAAATAATAGATTTTCAAAGAGTGAGAATGTTCAAGGAATGAAGGAGTTTCCTGATGTGAATAAAGGCTTAATATGCTCAAAGAACAGTGTAGATAAAGTACAGAAAATAAGAAATAGTACCTCTAAAATATGTTTCATGTTTTGATCTAGATCTCTTCCATGAAGACTTTCTGATTTTTCCCACCTTGGCTGGTTGTCCTTCTTTGTGCCTACTAACACTCCGTCTCTACCACTGTACCTACTGGATTTTATAATCATTACCTACCTAACATTACATTTTCTGAACTGCATCATTGATTTACTAAGAAAGTACAGAACATGTCTCATTCGTGTTTGTATAACACATGGCCTACAACAGTGTTGAGAAGATACACATTCAGGATATATTATTGGATAGAAAAACGACACAGTTATAAATGTAGTTATCAAGTACAGAACATTGAATTCAAAAACCACACAGCCACAGGAAAAAAAAAGTTCCATTTTGTTCTGTCCCAAATGTATCATTATTGTGATGATGTGAATATATTTCTAATCTGAAGTCAGCAGTGTCTCATCTACAATAAGAAATCAGAGTCCTAGGTGGCTAACTGACTGAACAATCTGAATCCATAGATAAACCTCATGAAAGGGTTTGATATTTTTTTCCCGTTACTTTCCCGCCTGTAATCTTGTTTCTATTTACTCTTCTTCTGTGCCTTAAAATTAACTTGGGCAGATCCAATAACTTTCTAATAATTCAAGTATTGAACAATCCAGTTTATTTAATCTAGTTTAAAATTTTCTCTAATTTTGTTCTCTAATTTTTCCCTTCAGTCCTGCATCAATCCGTTCCCTAAAATCGAAGGTTAGGGAAGGCAAATCTGTGCTCTTCATTTACCTTCCTGCTACTTCTACATCTCTCCCAGGACTCTCAGTAATGAGATTTAGATAAGGATTAGAAAAAAATGACATTTTTTTCCCACTTGGAAGATTTAATTGTAGGAAAGGACAGTCTCTTCAATAAATGGCGCTGGGAAAACTGGACAGTGACATGCAAAACAATGAAAGTAGACAACTATCTTACACCATACATAAAAAGTGACCAAAAATGCATTAATGAATTAACTATAAGGCCAGAAACAATAAAACTCCTAGAAGAAAATATAGACAGAAAGCTTCTTTGTATTGCTCTTGGCAATAGTTTTTTGTTTTCTTTTTTTTTTCTTTTCTGGATTTGACTACAAAGGCAATATAACAAAAAGCAAAAATAAATGGGACTACATCAAACTATAAAGCTTCTGCACAGTGAAGGTAATCATCAATAACAACAACAACAAAAAGCAACCTACTGTATGGGAGGAGATATTTGCAAATCATATAGCTGGTAAGAGATTAATATTCACAATACAAAAAGAACTCATACAACTTGTACCAAAATACAATCTTGTTTTAAAATGGGTAGAGGAAAATAAAATAAAAATAAATTAAAATAATAAAATAAAATAAAATAAAATAAAATAAAATAAAATAAAATAAAATAAAATAAAATAAAAATGGGTGAGGATCTGAATAGATATTTTACCAAAGAAGACATACAGATGAACAACAGGCACATGAAAATATGTTTAGCATCACTTATTATCAGAGAAATACAAATAAAAACCATAATAAGATATTACCTCCCTCTTGAAAGAATGATATATCAAAAAACCAAGAAATAACAGGTGTTGGTGAGGATGCAGAGGATGTGGAGGAAAGGGAAGGCTTGCATACTAGTGGTGGAAATGTAAGACTGGTACAGCCACTATGGAAAACTATATGAAAGATCCTAAAAAAAAAAAACAAAAACAAAAACAAAAACCTAACTAAAACCTAAAAATAGAACTATCATATAATCCATCAATTCCACTACTGAGTATTTATCCAAAGAAAACAAAAACTGAATCAAAAAGCTAACTAGATCTCTATGTTTATTGCAACATTATACACAATTGCCAAGATATAGAAGTAACTTAAGCATCTAAGGATAAATGAATGGATAAAGAAAAAGTGGTAGATATATGCAATGGGATACTATTCAGCCCTAAAAAGGAATGAAATCTTGCCATCTGTGACAACATGGGTAAACCCCGGGGTTATTATGCTAGGTGAAATAAGCCAGACAGAGAAAGACAAATACCCTCTGATTTCACTTATACGTGGAATCTAAAAACAAAACAAAAGTTAGATGTAGGGAGGGGTGCCTGGGTGGCTCAGTTGGTTAAGCGACTGCCTTAGGCTCAGGTCATGATCCCAGAGACCCGGGATGGAGTCCCACATCGGGCTCCCTGCTTGGCGGGAAGCCTGCTTCTCCCTCTCTCACTCCCCCTGCTTGTGTTCCCTCTCTGGCTGCATTTCTCTCTGTCAAATAAATAAAATCTTTAAAAAAAAAAAAGTTAGATATAGGGAACAGACTGGTAGTTGCCAGATGGGAGGGACTGTTGGGTAGACAGATATAAACTTCCAGCCATAAGTAAATCATGAGGATGTGTTATGTATAACATGGTGGCTATAGTCAACAGTATTATACTGAATATCATGTAACTTCATGTGATGATGGGAACAGTAGATATTGTGGTAAACATTTCATAGTTTATATAAATACTGAATCATTATGTTCTACACTTGAAATTAATAGAATGTTTTACGTTAATTATGCTTGAATTTTTTTAAAAAGATAAAAAATGTCTTTTCTTATTCAACAACTGTCTCCCTCAGGTAGGAATCCAAATGCTGAGTCTGTAATGGGGTCTGGGTCCTTTGCATGGGAAATAAGATTGATATGACTGTTTACAAATCCTCCCTCCAGTTCCCTCCTGCACTGGCATTCTCCATGGCTCTTACTTTTTGGTCCCTTTGCCTGATAGGCAGCTCTGTTGGGCAGAATTTTAGAAATATGGACCTAGACTTTCTACTCCTTAAAGTGTCCACCTGATGCACAGAGATGCTATGCATTCTGCCATAACAAACAGTACAAATATGGTGCTATCTCCAACCACTCTGAGTTTCTAATGCCTTCTTTTCCTCTAAAATAGGAAAAGAGAACAAATCTGGAAGTCTGAAGAGTAAGCAGATGCCCGATCAAGAGATGGTTCTAGTCCTTTTTTCTTGCCGTAATTCAAATCCCTGTCAGTGAGAAGAAATAAAACTCTTAATGAATAAAGCATCTGGATACAGAAAATATGCATGGAATTGAAGCCAGACTCTGACGGGTGGTAGCTGTGTGTAACTTTGAGCAAGATATTTTTTGTATCCAATTTCCTTATCTGTAAATTTGAGACAATTGCAGCTCCCACATCATCAGAAGGTAGCTGTGAGTGGCAGAGAAGTTCACTGTAAGCGTGATGTGCTTAGTCTACTCCCTGGCACAGACAGAATACTCAATAAATGCTAGTTACTGTTATGTTTCTTTTGGGTACCTGAATTCAGTGAGAAGGTCTAATCTTCCATCTTTTTTCCCAAAAGATGAATAGAGAAATTCTCTTAACAGGAATAATGTATTCCCAATGTCTTCTGTCCCTCAGATTCATCTAGTTCTTTAAGAAAAGGGTAGGGCGGGATGTTTATGTTCTTGTAACTGGGTCTGATACAACTTATTGAGGCCATTCATTGATGTGTCTGGTGGCTCCCTTTATTAAGTGTGGATACTTGGTTATAATTTCAAGACAACAGAAAAATTAGCATCCAGCATCCTTTTATACTAACATGAAGTAGATACTACAGGAGTGCCATTCTACATCCACCAAGAAAAGAAATCTTCTTCTTTAAAAATGTAAGTATAGGGGCACCTGGGTGGCTTAGTCATTAAGCGTCTGCCTTTGGCTCAGGTCATGATCCCGGAGTCCAGGATTGAGTCCCGCATCAGGCTCCTGCTCAGCGGAAAGCCTGCTTCTCCCTCTCTCACTCCTCCTGCTTGTGTTCCCTCTCTAGCTGTGTCCCCTCTCTAGTGTTGCTCTCTGTCAAATAAATAAATAAAATCTTTAAAAATAAAATAAAATAAAAATGTAAGTATAATCAGTAAACACAATTATCTTTCAAATATCCCAAATCTTTTGCATGTCATGCATCCATCAATTCTAAATCCTGTGACAGACCACCAAGAAGAGGAATCCTTTTAGAGCCATTAGACACTAGGACTGATTTTAATTTCAAAGGCACAGATAAAATTGAACAATCTCTTCATTACATGTGAAATAAAAGAAAAACAAGGGTGAACTAAGCACATAGTGTATCAAAACATAGCTACTTCCCACTTCAGCATGCTTGTTCTATGAATCATCCATTCTTATGGAAAGGAATAAGAGAGAATTCAATCATAATGTAAGAATGTCAGGGGAAAGTTAAAGAATCTGAATCTGGAATGCTTAAAAAAGAAAAACCTTTCTGAGAGAGTCTATTTTGACAGACCAAAATCATTTTTAGATAAGAGAATATTTTATCACATTAAAAGGACAGACAAGAGAAAATGTCACAGCAAAATGAATATAGAAGGAACAAGATAGAAAGGAAAATAAGCAAAAAGGAAGAACAGTTATAGAATAAGTGTTGTATTTACTGAACAATGAGTTAAATGTTGCTGAATAATCCATTAGAAATGGCCTTGCACAAACTCAAAAGATAGAAAAAGGAATTTTTCAGTAGTTATCATAAGCAGTGTTTCTGTGACAAACCAACTGAATTCTCAATTGGGTTATAAAGAAAGAGTAGTATCCTTAGAGAAGGTATCTTCAAATACACTCTCTTGTAAGTACTTCTGATGAAGCCACAATGTTATGGTGATAAGAGGCTAATCCATCACTCAGCCTCCACCACACTTCTAATCTTCAACTTCACAGACCCAACTGCAAATAGATACCTGACCATCACAAATAGCAAATGTTTATTTTACATTTGGTTGGTTGAAAAATATTGGAACTATTGGTAAGTTTATTCCATTTTTTTTCTACTGAGGAATTGAGGATGAAGTAACTTTTATACCAAAACATATATTCTGAGCAAACAGAAAGAAACGGTACATAAATTCAGGTGGGTTGGTCACCTAGGAATCAACTAGATCTTAATACCTCCCTAGAACATTTCCTTTCTTTGTAAATAGAGAAGTGAGGATATACTCACTTGGAGGCTTAAAATAAGAAACTACAGTGGTATAAGGGAAGCACTTACTCTAATCTCTCTTGATTCAATGTATTGATTTTTTATAAGGCGTAGGGCACTTTCAGAGTTATTACTTACCAACATAAGTAAAATCCAACAAATATATTTTGGGTTTAATATTTAGATCAGCTAATTGACATGTTTCTAATTGTTCCTCTACAATGTGTAATGCACTATACCTGTACAATAATACACAGCATAATGAACAAAAACAAAACCATGTTTAAAAAAATACCCATAGAAAGAAGAGTTCTGAATTCTTGAATTTTCTGGAAATGATCATTTTGTTTCAATCATCTCAGTCAACACCATTTAAAAATATACTGGGAGATTCTTATGCCCCAAAGGAATATGTTGACTATAAAGGAAATTTTGTGGTTGGTATTATTGTTCAACTGATTTTAAGTATTTGAACTCCCTCAGTATCATAAAAGTAACATCAGGGCCCATTGTAAGTATGGATTTTCTTTGTTTTTCTGATAGCACAATTTATTCAGTGATCCACAGAAAAATTATTCAAACATATTTATGATTCTCACACAATCCATAATTTGTATTACATCAGGAAGGCATGTAATTCTAAAAAATGGTAATACTGTTGCTCATTAATTGAAAAATCAACCTGAATATTTACTGTTTCCGTTTTTGGAACTTCGAATAAACTTCTTTAAGGTATATCAAAAACACTGGTTTAAAATAGTCACACAATGTCATACATTCCTTTGGCCATTAAATTACGTTCCACAAATTCCCACCTACCCCAAGTTACAGTGGCTTCCTAATTTTGGAATGATTTCCTAGGACTTATGAAAGTAATTTTAGGAACTTATAAACTCTCGGCAAAGCAAATAAAACAGGAATCATAGCCAGATAGTTCTGAGATACCAGAATCAAAACAGCTGATCAGATGCTCAGGAAAGAAAGTGTGTCTCATCAGATAAGAAATTTGCTACCAGGAATGAGGGGAAATGTGACCCAACTCCTATTCTAGATCCTTCTTGTCCCCATATAAGAAGGAACAGTAAGGAATGAAAAGACAAAAACAGAATACAAGAGAACCACAGAATTAAAGAGTCAGTAGAAGCCTTAGAGTTTACTTTTAACGATGTTTTAAAGGTCTGACCATAACACACAATATTATTACATGACCTGCTCATACTTTCAACTTCCCTCTCTTCACCTCAGGCAGATACCAGTAAGCTTCCCAGCAGCCTCCATCAGCCCTATATTCCCATGACAACATCCCTAATGTGACAAATGCCTAAACTGGTTTTGAGAAGAGATTTCAAAGATGTATTAAACTAAAAAGAATCAATGTTAGTTACAGTTTCTTAATAAAGAACACTCTAAGATATATTTGTAAAAGAAAAGAGCAACATGCAAAACACTAAGTTAAAATGCTGGATATAGGGGCACCTAGGTGGCTCAGTTGGTTGGGCGACTGCCTTCGGCTCAGGTCATGATCTCAGAGACCCTGGATTGAGCCCCAAATCTGTCTCCCTGCTCGGCAGGAAGCCTGCTTCTCCCTCTCTCACTCCCCCTGCTTGTGTTCCCTCTCTGGCCGTGTTTCTCTCTGTCAAATAAAATCTTAAAAAAAAAAATGCTGGGTATATGTATGTTATTTTGAAATCAACTTCTATTTCTTATATGATATGTTCTGGCCATTTCATATTTTGAAACCTTCAGGAATTTTTTAATGGTTATATAGTATTCCATTGCAGAGATTAGTCACAGTTTGCCCACTAATCAATATGTACATTTTTGTGTGCCCTTGTAATTGTGTCCTTAGTGTAAAGTCTTAAAAGGGAGATATCAAAGTGAATGCATGTATTTCCCAACTGCCTTCTGCAAGTGTCCCAATAGCCAAAGTGTAAGAAAACAAATTTCTTTGCATCTTTCCCAAAATGTTGTTTGTATATGTTTTCATATGTACTGAACTCTAACTTAACAAATGACCACTCATTCTTCAGCTAGCATTTCTCCATTACTATGGAGACTATTTTCATGTGAGTATTGATTCTATTTGTCGTTCACAAACCATACACTAACCACTTTTGCCTACTTTTCTCAATGCTTTATTTTTCTGATTTATAAGAGGCCTTTATATGTTGAAAGATACCGATTTTTGTCTATATTTTGCAAGATATTTATCATTCTGTAGTTTAACTACATAACTTGAAATAGGGATCCAACTCTGTCCCCCTAATATTATTTGATTACCCATATTCCATTTTCTAAAAATCTTAAGTGTTCTTTTGATTAGCTTCTCTAGCATACTCTAATATCTAATCATTTCAATGTTCTTTTACATTCATCTACACAGCTCTAAATTGATAATTCATTTTATTTTTTCCTTCTTTTCTTCCTTCCTTCTGCCTGTTTTCTCTTGTTCCCTTTCTCCTTTTTTTTTCTTCCTCCATTCTACCCTATTTTCTGTTAATTCTCTCTCTTTTGTGGACTACTTTCTTCCACCTTTATCTTTTCTCTCTTCCTTTTATTTCCTCTCTGATATTACACAAAGAAACCGGCTAATAACTCTGGGTGTTTTTCTTGGTGTTTCTGTTAATGTTCCAGATCTGGGCAAAGCACACAGAATTTTATTACTGCACCAACCACATCTGACACGTACCCCAAACTGAAGACCTGATGTCAATCCCCACTGAATAGGCTGGAAAGATGGAGGGAGGACCAAAATAGATTGTAAATAAGTCTGTTGGAGACAAAGGTCCTTCCACATCACATATATAAACAGGACAAGTTGAACTAGGTCTGCTATCCAACATTCTTTACACATGCTCAATTAAATACTCAGTCACTGAATTAAAATTATTAGTATTTTGATGATTTTAATTTTAGAGTATTTCTTTACTCTTTAAATTTAGAGTGTTTCTTTCTGTTAAATAAGTAATTAAAAGCTTAAAAAAAAGAAATACTTTTTATTTAATGAAAGATGCTTGTTGTTGTTGCTAATACAATCCTTTCCTCCTCTTATACTCTTACACTTCTTTGTCAAATGGTCACTATTTTCTTATTTCCTTTTTACAAACACACTTAACTTTATTAGGCAAAGCCTCCTCCAAAAACCATTAAAATATTCATTGTGATTATTATGCTAAAAATATGCATTACATTGGTTTGGAGAAAAAAGTTACACATACCATTATACATTTAATCAAGTCTTATTTCCTTCCCCTTTGAGTTTTTCTTTAATCATTACAGTCTAACATATTTCTTGATAATCTTATTTTAAGATACATGAATTGAGAGTAAATGATTTAACATAATAATTTTCTACTCAATTTTATACTCTACCATATGTAAACCTTTACAGTTTCCCTGTATAGCATCTATTATTGAGTACCCTATGAAACTCCATTTATAATAAATTTTAGTTGATAAGTACATTTGCAAATAGTGATAATGATATATTATTCATTAAATAGTTAAAATTATTATACTTCTTTACTGTCTTTTTGCATTACCAGTAACTTTTTGAGTTGTTTTAAATTTAGCAGAGTTTGAAATAAGGGTAACTTTGGTCTTTTTTTTTTTTTTCCACTTTATTAGAAATACTTTCTAGGGGTGCCTGGGTGGCTCAGTTCGTTTAGCAACTGCCTTCAGCTCAGGTCATGATCCCAGAGAGCCGGGATCGAGCCCCACATCAGGCTCCCTGCTCTGAGGGAAGCCTGCTTTTCCCTCTCTCACTCCCCTTGCTTGTGTTCCCTCTCTCGCTGTTTCTTTCTGTCAAATAAATAAATAAAATCTTTTAAAAAAAAAGAAAAAAGAAATACTTTCTATTTAATAAAAGATGCTTTATAACAGATTTAATTATACTGAAAAACTTCTGCATTCTAAGGATTAATCTTGTTTATACACATTCTTTCAGTATATAAAAACTCAATTTTAATATTTTATTTGCAATTTAAATTTTCATATGAGAAATCAGTCAAGAATATCCTTTCCTCCATTATTTTTCTCAGATTTGGTATCATAATCACATTGGATTCATAAAATCAACTGAGAATTGGTTAATCTTCATACAAGATAATCCATGAGAAAAAAGAAGTTTCTCCCTTTAATTTTCATCTCCACCTTATGTCTTGACAGCTGGCTGTATTTTTAATGTTGTTTTCTGGTATAGGTCAAATTGTATATCCATCCAAAATACATATGCTGAAATACTAACCCCCAATGCAATGGTATTAGGAGGTAGAGTTTGTGGAAGGTAATCAGGTCATAAGAACAGAGACCTACTAAATGGGATTTGTGTATTCACATAAAGAAGCTCAGAAAGCCTCTTTATCCCTTCAGCCATGTGAGGTTACAGAAAGAAGACATCCATCTAGGAACTAGGAGATAGGCTTCACCAGATATCGAATCTGACAGTGTCTTGATCTTGGACTTCCCAGCCTCCAGAACTGTGAGAAATAATTTTTTGTTAAGTATATATGTTAGAACCAATTCAAATAATTAACAACAGTTTCTAATTACCTAATTCTACAGCATCTAATATACTTTCTATCACCTCCATGAGAGATTCTATAGACTTCTACTAGAAAGCCTACAAGAATGTCAAAATGAAAAAATGAAAAAAATTTAGACCTATAGTTTTACACAGCTAACTTAAAAATCTAAAGGCTTCAAGAGATAAGGAAAGGGATAAGATATAACAGTGGCATGGAGTTTTATTTCCATAACAAATTATTTGTTTTTTATATTTGATTGTTAGAAATTATGAAGGTTGTACTACAGTCCCATTCTTTTGCTGGTATTTATTTATTTATTTACTGTGGACTCTCTGCTCCACTTCCATTATTCCCTAGGATCAAAATTCTATAGGAAACATAAAATCAAGAGATGATTCTAAATAAAGCCACTGAGTTTTTTCCAGTTACAGATCTCTAAGAGACGTATCTTTCTATTTTGCTCATCCTGGGTTCTGTTTTTGTTTTAGTTTTTGCCCCCTCCCCTCACCATGATGCCAATGAGTAAAATAGTGTAAGTAAACAACATGATTTATTATCTCCATTGAATTAGAGTTACCTAGAGAAGCAGAAAGGTAGTGACCCAGGTAGCTCTCCCCAATGTGGATGCTAAAATTTACTCTTTTACAGACAACTCAAACAACATCTTATTATTTGTACATTATAAACCCCTCTGAGCAGCTTTCACAAACTTGATCTTGGTTATGATCTTCATTAGCATGTGTCATTTTAATTTTTCTATCTAGGAGAATAAGCCCCAGTGTTTGGGCAATCTGGCATTAGAAATATATTGCACTTTTGTTACTTCCGATTAAACTCAAACTACATCCTCAGCTCACCTTAATTAGTGGTCACATCAATTCCTAATTTCATCTCCCTTTCTCCATAAGATTTTAATTTATACATTTTCCTTTTAATTTAGAAAGTTGAAACATTCTCTTTCTATTAACTAAATCTGGTACTTTTTCCTGAGCCAATACAATGCTTCTCTCCTTGGTCAATGATATCCTCTCAGTAATGGTTCCTATAAGCTAATTATGGCCATGTCTAGGGTTATACCTACTCTGATACCTGGGAAGCTGGAAATTAATTTCACAGTGGAATTCATATATTTGAGGTCACACCTCTTTTTTTCCAAACGAATTCCATCTGGTGATTTTCCGCTGATGTTCCACAGCCTCATTTCCCCATGTTAGATGTAATTCCCAAAGTATGGTCACGCAACCAGAAGAATCAATTTCAGTATCAGAATTATCACCTGGCCTTAATGCAAATAAAAATTCAGGGACCCCTCCCAGACTACTGAATCAAAACTCCTGGGAAGGGCCCCACCAATCTGGTCCTGGTGATTCAAATGAGTGCTAAAACTTAAAAACACTGGTCTAGGACACTCAGATTCAGATGCATGGCCAGATGGTTAAATGTCTGCCTTCGGCTCTGGTCATGATTCTCAGGGTCCTCAGATCAGGTCCTACATGGCAATCCCAGCTTAGCAGGAAGTCTGCTTCTCCCTTCTCTCTCTGCATTTCCCCCTACTCATGCTCTCTCTCTCTCTCTCTGTATCTCTCTGTCTCAAATGAATAAATACAATCTTAAAAAAGAAAATTAGTCTAAGACTTCAGCTGTAAAATTTTGACATATTGGTTCATTTCATCTATATTAAATTTGGGGTTAATAATTTCCTTTCTCCAGACATTTGTATTTCTATTCTTCCCTAGACTGTAATACTTACTGATAATTTTCCCCTAATTTTTATATTCTCTTGGGTATTTGGTAGAGAAATTCTGCGTACACGCATTCAAGATCCCTTGAGGTCCAGAGACATAGCACCTCATACCAGTAAGAGAATTAACAAGTCAGGAAATGACAGATGTTGGAGATGCGGAGAAAGGGGAACCCTCCACACTGTTAGTGGGAATGCAAGCTGCTACAGCCACTCTGGAAAACAGTATGGAGGTTCCTCATAAAGTTGAAAATAGAGCTATCTTATGACCCAGCAATCACACTACTAGGTATTTACCCTAAAGATGCAAATGTAGTGATCCGAAGGGGCATGGGCCCCTGAATGTTTATAGCAGCAATGTCCACAATAGCCAAACTATGGAAAGAGCCTAGATGTCCATCAACAGATGAATGGATAAAGAATATGTGAGGTAGATAGAGAGATGATAGATAGATAGATAGATAGATAGATAATAGATAGAGAGACAGATGATAGATATACATATATGCAATGGAATACTATGCAGCCATCAAAAAGACCACAAAATCTTGCCATTTGCAATGATGTGGATGGAACTAGAGGGTATTATGCTATGTGAAATAAGTCAATCAGAGAAAGACAGTTATCATATAATTGATCTCTCTGACATGAGAATTTGAGAGGCAGGGTGGGGGGAGGGGACATGAGGGGGAAGAGAGGGAAAAAGTGAAACAAGATGGGACCAGGAAGGGACACAAACCATAAGAGACTCTTAGTCTCAGGAAACAAACTGTGGGTTCCTGGGAAGTGGGGTGGGGGAACGATAGGGTTGCTGGGTGATAGACATTAGGGAGGGTATATGCTATGGTGAGTGCTGTGAATTATGTAAGACTTATGAGTTACAGACCTGTACCCTTGAAGCAAGTAATACATTAAGTTAATTTTTAAAAATCCCTTGAGGTCATTCTAAGGGTAACCTTGATGCTGCATTATATACTTCCACTGGGTAGGTTTAAGAAACAAAATCATGGCAGGCTCTAAGAGGAGGCAGATTGTTTTAGCTTCCCCACAATTTTACACTCCTATTTGTGTCTCTTTGTACAATTTCTCTCTTTGATGAGCCCCCAGTGTTCAGTGACATTTTTATCCTATTTTCTAACAGGATCTCTCCTAATAGAAAAATTGTGCCTGTGAATCTATTCCTTATCCTATATTCTAGGAAATATGTATACATATTCTCTAATAATGTATATAAAAGCATATATACAAAAACATGCATGTGGAAAACTATGTGTGTGTATATATATATATATATATATTTCATTTTTAATTTCCAATTGATTTCCATTCCCTCATGATCTTAGCTAACTAATAGATACACTGATTTACTTTAAATTTCAAGGCTAAAATAAAATAAAAGACAACACGAAATTCAAGGTGAGAAAGCAGGATGTGGATACTGATGTCAAAAGTTACCAGCTTTGGGCGCCTGGGTGGCTCAGTGGGTTAAAGCCTCTGCCTTCGGCTGAGGTCATGATCTCAGGGTCCTGGGATCGAGGCCCGTGTCTGGCTTCTCTCTCAACAAGGAGCCTGCCTCCTCCCCTCTCTCTGCCTGCCTCTCTGCCTACTTGTGATAGCTCTCTCTCCCTCTCTCTCTCTCTCTCTCTCTCTCTCTCTCAAACAAATAAATAAATAAATCTTAAAAAAAAAAGTTAACAGCTTTATGTGGATGGGTGAGCTATTTAAGATCTCTTTGACTCTACTTTCTCAATTAAAAAAAAAAAGATGCAAATTTCCAGATTGTATAAGAATGCAAAATAAATAAGACATCAAGACTGAGTAGGAATTTAATACTTTGGCTCTTATTACAAAGTCACTAAGCAATAAACCTTTAATCTTTGCCACTATCAGCTATCCTTTGGCTTAAAAAAAGCATTCAACAAATAATCCAAAAGAGTGGGAAAATTACATACCTGGTTTCAATTATAGGACCAGAGGAATAACTATCTATCTTTGTCTATCTATTTATATGCATACTCACATACATCTTTCACTGTAGAACAATAATTGATTTCAAAATGTTTGCCTATGGCCCATTAATTTCTATTATTAGTAGGAAAACTCCAGTGTTTCTATTAATGGAAAAGTCATCATGCTGGTAATAACAATAACATGTGTTTGGAATTACATATCATAGGTAACAATAAATTGTTTCTCTATACTTGAATAATAAACTGAAAAATTTCTAAACTATACCTGGCAGTCTTTCAGAGTCTAGATAAATCATATCAAAGTAGTATATAAAATATCACCAATATGTTTGTGTATAATGTTTACACAAAATCTAGGTGATTTTCTAGGAAAATTTTGAATTTTGATATAAACACATGGGATACAGAGTAGGCTACACAAGCTTCGTCCACTAGGAAGAAAAACTGATGAGTCTAACTTATATGTGGTCAAAGGCTATGAGTTGGTTCCAGGCCCCAAAAGATAATACATTGAGGAAAATAAATAAAGGTGTCTGTAAAGTAAAACTGGACACAGATTTATGAGTATGACTCAAATCGCCAAAAAGTTGCAATAAGAACACTCACAGGGAGCACTTTAATCTTCATGAAAGAAGTTTCTCTCATGAGTAGGATCACCCAGCCTTGAACCAGGTAAAGGGAATGGACTTGAACCTTGGGTTGGTAGAAAAAGATGAACATACAAGACAATGTATCACTTTTTTTTTAAATTATTTTGTCTACACATTACACAATCTGACCTCTGATTTCTCAGGCCCTTATTTAACAACTTTTCATCTAACAATTTCCACTACTCTCTCAGCAACCACTGAAAGCTATACCTTTCGAAGATGTGATCAGAGAAAGTACCACCCCTGGTTTGTGGTCCCTCCCAATATGGTTTCTGATTAAGTGCTATAAAGGTTAACCTTTGAAGGAGACTGCCATTTAGAAGATGGAAAAAGAAACAAGACAAAGTACATAAGAATATTCAAGGCAAAGGAGAAGAAAAGAAAAGAGCAAAGTTTCAAGGTAACCAATGTCAGGCCCAGCTGTAGCATGTGCAGGCCTGGAACAAGAGGACAAATGGAGGTCCATGTACCATCTATTAAATATCTAAACATTTAAAGGTTACAAAGCAAGCCAATGCCATGTGTGTTAGGATTTTTGCTATGAGATCACTAGCTTCAGGTAATTTCTGTTTCATTATCTATTACTACAAACCACTCCTAAAACTTACGAGTCTCAAACTATGGTGTTTCCTATTTATGCAAGATTCTATAATTTGGGTAGCACTTGGGGAAGACAGCTTGTCATTGTTCCATGCGGCATCAGTTGGGGAGTCTGAATGGCTAGGAACTGTGGAAATGACTCCACTAGCATCACCTACTTGAGTCCTAGCTTCTTGCTGCTGGCTCCTGCCTCAATGGCTGTGCCAGTTGGGTCCTCCAGCAAGACGATACTGAGATGGAGTTGGGATTGCCAACAGTTTTCTAGAGAGATAAGTGGGGCAATGCCTATGAAAGTTAAAAGAGGGAGGCCATCTAGTTGAGCAGAGAATGCCTTCAAGGTATGATGCAGATCTGGAACCTATAAAATGGGAGAAGGCAAGAAACAATCCATCAGGGGGTGACTTGGACTTTGGTACAGAGCACAAGGTCTCAGTCAATTCACTATGGGGCTCCCCAGGAAGGACTGTCATGTTGGACAGTGGCCAGACCCTGGTATCCCCACCCTCTCAGTCACAGGTTGGGAGCTGACTGAGGAAAGCCTGGTTCCAGCTTAAACAGGGGACATGGAGCTTGAAGGAGCATCAGCTGGCAGCTCCTGGTTAACTGAACTCCTTGCTGAAGAGAACATTCCTTCTCAAAGGATGTGCAACTGCATGGGTACCACAAGAGCCTCCATGGGATTTCTCCACATGGGCAGCTCGAAGCCCAAGTCAAGGGTCTCAGGCATGGGGTATGGTTTCTCCCAACAGCCACTTCTGCTATATTCTATTGGTGAAAACAAGCCAAAAGAAGAGCCCATATTTAAGGTGAGGAGATGATTTAGAAATGTAAATACCTGGGTACATAGTTCAGTGGGAGTTTCCAAAGTAACCATCCACACTGAAAGCACTGAGAGACCCGTCCTCACATTTGTAGGTCCTAAAGCACTTGTATTAATGGGAGCCTCGTACCTCCTAATTATGTATGTCTCTGATTCTATTTCTGTTGTATATCAAATTAGTAAGCTATTAGGATTATTATATTCTCCTATCTTGACAAATAAAATTTCCTAAGGGCCTGAAGGACCTGACTCAAGTTGAGAACTCTCGTACTTCTCAGATCTTCACACTGGAATGTAGCAGTACAGTGTGACCCACTGGTTCCTAGTGCTCTGGTCCAAGGCTGGGATCCCACACACCTCGGGCACAGGCTGCCACTGGGAAGATGGTGCACGGGAGAGGCTCACACAGACCCTGGAGGAATCCATGACCCTGTCTACCCAGAGCAAAGGCTAAAGGGAAAGACAAGGACTAAAAAAGAACAAGCTCCGTGGTCTGCAAACTTCTAAAGCTACAGAGGTAGGGGCCAGGGCCAGAGCAGAGCTCTGCAAAAGACAAAGCCCAGAGCAGAAATCCACTTTACCTGGGCGATACTGGGTGAAGAAGAACTATAACCCTGGGTGGACTTGTGTTCCTGTCTCCTTTTCATTGCCCTTCCTGACACAGAATAACTAAGCGAACACATGTGGGGAAATGTATGATTGAGCACATTCTTACATGATAGAGAAAATATTTATAAAAGAATTGCTAAAGGGGCGCCTGGGTGGCTGGTTAAGCGATTGCCTTCAGCTCAGGTCATGATCCTGGAGACCCAAGATCAAGCCCCGCACTGGGTTTGCTTATCGACAGGAAGCCTGCTTCTCCCTTTCTCACTCCCCCTGCTTGTGTTCCCTTTCTAGCTGTGTTTCTCTCTGTCAAATAAATAAATAAAATCTTTAAAAACAAGTATTGCTAAATACATGTAAAATATATAAAATAAAAGTATTAAAATGAATGACCATAATCTAGAAATATACAATATACAGTTATATTTCAAAAACATATTTAACATGCAGTGTTTATTTTAGTCCAATATTTATAGACAGTGAAACCGAAAAATAACGTGCACATCTACAAATATGTTTCCAAAGCTTTCAGAAGAGTAGTGACAAGGCTTTGTCATAGAGCAATGACAGTTACAAGCCCATCAACACAGATAACTTTTGGGATCAGTAGAGGATACAGAATAGGATTGAAACAAGAGTTTGAGAGCTTTTTCTCACATGTGTCTTTATCATTTGATTTATTAAAACAGGCAGCTACTTCTCCATGTTTTAAAAAATTAAGTCAAATAATTTAAAGTGAAGGGAAATGGAAGCTATTAAAGGTAGAATTTTTTAAAAGGTTATTAAGAATTTCAACAGCATAGTAGTCAAAGAGAATAAAAACGTGGGAAAGGTCATCAGATTTGGTGAATTAAAGGTCATTGTACAGTGTGCCATTTAGTAGAGGTATAAATTTGACAGAGGTTTTAAAAAAAAAAAGTAAGTGGAGGTGCGCCTGGGTGGCTCAGTTGGTTAAGCAACTGCCTTCGGCTCAGGTCATGATCTTGGAGACCCGGGATGGAGCCCCACATCGGGCTTCCTGTTGGTGGGAAGCCTGCATCTCCCTCTTTCAGTCCCTGTGCTGGCGTTGCCTCTCTAGCTGTGTTTCTCCTGTCAAATAAATAAATAAGATCCTTAAAAAAAAAAAAAAAGTAAGTTGAGAAGGAGGAAAAAGCAGCATTTTGTGACCACCTCTAGCCCTCTTTTCTCGTGGCATGCTACAACAATGCATCTCAAGCTGAATTCTGTAAATAGTGTTAATAGGCAGGGTTAAAATTCAAAAATATAAAACAAAAGATTCTGAATGATCAGATTTGCATTCCAAGGACTCAATTTTCATTGCATCAAAATAATAAGTGACTCCAAAAAATAGTAAATAAATTGCTCAACTTTAAATAAAAGTTACCTGAGCATACTTGAGCATGGACTTATGATCTTTCATTTTATTGTCCCACAAAACCCATGCAATTTTAACCACATCAAGTTAGATAGTTCTAAAAAAAGAATTGCAACATTCTTTGATTCCACTTAATTTTAGGAAAACATGATTTGGCAGAGGGGCACTGTCAGAGCCACGGCCGTCTTATGATTAAAAATATTATAGAGCAGTTTCTACCATAATTCAAATTTTATGAGGTTGTGTCAGGAGGAGAATATGCTTCTATCAATAATGAACTAACAGCTCTTCTCAAATTGCTTTTAGGGTTCACTGGGTCTATGGAAATTAAAGAGGCTCATGGTGACTTTAATAACCAAGAAAATGGCTACATCTATACATGTTTGTGGTGGAAATTACTATCTGTTCTTTTAATATTATAATTTATATGACAATTACAGTTCAGAATATAGCTATACTAACTGACCCCCAAAAAAGCAAAATTGAAGAACTCCACTCTCAAACTAACTCTTGAGGTCACTACTTTAATGTAGGCTCTGAGTAATTCAAATGCTGAGAATATTTCCTACTTAAGAAAGGAGTATGCTACATACAGAGAACAGAGGAATATATATGAGTAACAAGAAAAAAATCATAATTTGAAAAACAACAAAAGTAAAACATTCTATAAGAATACAAGTAAAACAAGAACTTCTTTTTTTGGAGTAAAAAATTTCAGACAGGGGCACCTGGGTGCCTCAGTTGGTTAAGTGACTGCCTTCAGCTCAGGTCATGATCCCGGAGTTCCCAGATCAAGTCCCACATCAGGCTCCCTGCTCCGCAGGAAGCCTGCTTCTCCCTCTCTCACTCCCCCTGCTTGTGTTCCTTCTCTGGCTGTGTTTCTCTCTGTCAAATAAATAAAATCTTTAAAAAAAAACAAATTCAGACATACAAAAGAGAAAAAAGTCTCTGTACTTATCAACAAAGTTAAGAAGTGAAATATAGAAAAAAATAGCTAAATCCTCTACCCTATCTCATTTTGCTCTTTCTTCCTCCTAGAGGATACCATCGTTATGAATTTAGGGTTTATCATTTCCAGTTACTGTATATGAACTTGGCATTATACATAAATACATACTATTTTTCAATATACACCATTGTTTCATATATTTTAAAACTTATACAACGGGTATTATACTGCATGTATTCTCTGCAACTTGCTTTTCTTTGCTCTTTATTGAGTTTTTGAGATTGTTTTCTGAGAAGACATATGTATATCTTCATTTGGTTTTGCTACGGTATATGACATTACTTGTGGAGAGTTTACACTTTATTATTTATTCATTTTCCTATTCGTTACACTTATGTTGCTTCCAAGTTTACACTTTGCAATCAATACTGATATAAACATCTTACTCGTGTCTCCTCATGCACTTAGCAGAATTTTTCTCAACCGCACAATTGGATTCACACTTCCAGAACGTATGAACATGGATTTTCAATTTTACTATCTTTTGACAAATTTTTCCCAACTGCTATATGAATTTTCACTATTACCAGCTCTCTGGGAGAGACTCTGTTGTTCTATGTCCTTACCAGCACTTTATATTGCCACATTTAAAGATTTTTTATTCTAATTTCTTTCAGCTTATGTTTTGCAATGATTTTGATTTGTATTTCTACCAATCAACTGTAAAATTACATATATATAAAAGGACATTATATTCCTGTATATATATTCAGAATAAAATTTTCAATTCAGACAGAACATGTTTGTTAGGTTTTTAATTGGCATGTGATGAATTTGTATATTAATTTGGAGATAAGATCCTTAGGACTTTAGACCTTGTATCCTTGTATGCGGCTCTCTATTTATTTTCTAGTAGCTTTCCAAATAGTTTAATTTTTCTTCAAAAAAGGTCTTAAGTTTTCTTTTTCAAGATTTTATTTGAGGGCGCCTGAGTAACTCAGTGGGTTAAAGCCTCTGCCTTCAACTCAGGTCATGATCTCAGGGTCCTGGGATGATGCCCACGTCAGGCTCCATGCTCAGCAGGGAGCCTGTTTCCTCCACTCTCTCTGCCTACTTGTGATCTCTCTCTCTCTCTGTTAAATAAATAAAATCTTAAAAAAAAAAAAAAGATTTTATTTGAGAGAGTGAGCAACAGTACAAGGGTGGAGAGGAGAGCATGAGAGGGAAAGGAAGAAGCAGGCTGCCTGCTTAGCAGGGACCCCCACTCCCCGACATGGGCTAGATCCCAGGACCCCAAGATCATAACCTGAGCCGAAAGCAGACACTTAATAACTGAGCCACCCAGGTGCCCCACCCCACAGCTTCGAGTTTTAAAACTAAATTTCTTAGCTACCTGCTATTTTTCTTATTTTAAATGGAATAGTATATATTTTTGTCTTATTTCTCTAAAGAAATGAGTAAAATGTCAGTTAGTAGCTCTGACAGCAAATTTTCTTCTAAGTTTAAAAGTTTTAAATATAAAAAGGTACAAAATTTTCATTAATTCTCTAATTTCCAAATTTGAAAGGTGACAGTTCATCTTTTTTGTTACCATTGCTAACTTAATTATATTCTGATACGAGAACACGATTAAGGTGTTCCCAGTATTTGCCCCTCTGCCCCAATATCCATTCTCTTTAAGAACTGGTAAGATTGTTGGCCACACATATTATTGTTGAGGGTAAAGACAACTTCCCCAGCCTCCTTTGAAGCTACCGGTACAGTCTGTCAGTAGATTAGTTTATATGAACTATCAATGAGAGTTTTCACCTTGCACATGCTCTGGGTTTTGTCCTCAGTCCAGTTCCCTCTTATACATCTGTAACTGAGTAAAAGCAAATGTTCTAACCACCAAGGATCATCTTGTATGACCAGGACAGCTGTTAGCTCTCAGTACTTTCGCTTTTCTTAACTTAACTCCTTTTCAGTTTATGAGGATTTTCTTTAAGTTTTCAGCTAGTCTATGCATTTAAAGTGATTTTTTAAAGCATAGTCTATGCAGTATTTTTAGATTTTCTGTCCCAGGATAGTTTACAATTTACCTATTAAATTATATTTCTATAATTAAAGTCAAACCATTGACTTTATTTTTTTATGTTGTATATAAGTTGGTTTTAATGGAGAAAATCATAAAACCTCAATTAATAATTCGGTTTCCTCTTTTTCAGGTTTTTTTTTTTTGCCACCTATTTCTATTTTTTTATGGCATAGATCTTCCAGTATAATTTTCAATAAAAATGCCAAGAGGAGGCTTTTCTTGTCTTCTTTTCAAATTGAAGTCCCTCTCAATACATTTTCCTATTAAGTATGACTTTTCATCAGAAATGTGTTTTGAATGTAACAAACATTATACTTTGTGATTTAAGATATAATATTTAAGAAGTCAAATTCCTTTTTTGTTTGTGATTTATATAACACTGAATTCAAATTATGAGTTTTATTTAAGATCCTTGAATACATATATTTTAAGCTGACATTGATGTGTATCTTTCTTTTTTGTTTTCTGCTATTAACTTCAATGCTATGTGGACATTGTAAAGTGCATTGAAGACTTTTCTCTTTATGTGCCAGAAACTTTGAAAAAAATAACCTTTAAATCCATCTGATGGACCCTCATGGAGATAATTCTTTGATAAATTTTTAGTACCATTCGTGGTTAGTGATATAATCACGCTTACCATTTCTTCAAGAATCAAACCAATTTTGATCATTTATCTTGCCTTGAACAATGATTACTATAATGACATATCCCATTATATCTAATATTCTCTTCTCATAATTTTTCATATTTAATGGCTAAAATATTTTTCTTATTGCTATTTTGAATATCTCCTTTTCTCTCTCTTTATGTGAATAAGCATATAAAAAGTATCTTTGATTTTTAGTCAGTTGGATATCTTATTTATGATTGCTACTCTGTTTCCCTGTATTTCAATTAATATCTATTTCAATAGACATCCAGTTTAAGTCCTCTCTGTTTTAGTAAAATCATTAGTCCATTTACTTATTTCTTTCTATAATGAGAGCATTGAGTCCTTAGCATAGTATTATTTTTATAGTATTAATTTTGCTATTATATTCAACAAAGACTTCTATTTCACTTTTGCATCTTAATTTCCAAATATTTTCCTTATCTCATCTACCTCTTATTTAATGTCAGCTTTCATCTTAAGCAGGGTTTTTAAAAATTTTTTATCACTTCATTCTTTATAATTTCTTTATTCATGATTTATGGTTTATTAGATTTTATTGAAAATACAATGCAGAAGTCTATGCCTATATAATTTCTATTTCTAAATGTCTATATAATTCTTTTTTCTCCCAAACTGTGATCTTATTTATCTACTCCCAGATACTGTATTACTCCTTTTTTGTTTCAGATAATTTCTCATAGGTTCTAGAGATCTTTTTCTTTTTTCTTTAAATTCATTCATCAGTGCATGAATATGATACCTAACAGTTCTTGGTTTACCAACTATATGAGAGTATAATGTAGTAACAAACAATGTTGAAATCTTAGTGGCATAAAACAATAGCAGTTGATCTCTTGTTCAAATGACATATTTAAAGGTACAGTCAGCATAGTCTGCTTCATGTCATCATTATGCAGAAATTCAGAGTGATGAAACCTCCATCTTGTGGGTTGTCACTAGTTGTCAGAGCACAGGCAAGAGATGAGAGTAAACAGACACACCAGCTCTTAAAACCCCATACCCAGAAGTGATGATGACACCCACTTATACATCACTGGCCAAAACAAGTCACATGGCCACATCTAACTTCAAAAAAGCTTGGTAATATATTCCTGTCATAAAGATTGAAATAAAGAATTTTTTAAGATTAAAATAAAAACTGGGCGCCTGGGTGGCTCAGTGGGTTAAAGCCTCTGCCTTCGGCTCAGGTCATGATCTCAGGGTCCTGGGATCCAGGCCCACATCGGGCTCTCTGCTCAACAGGGAGCCTGCTTCCTCATCTCTCTCTGCCTACCTCCCTGCCTACTTGTGATCTCTCTCTGTCATATAAATAAATAAAATCTTTTTAAAAAAAAGATTAAAATAAAAACTTTTAGCTGTTATATATTTCTTTTACTAGGTGACATCAAATCCCTTCCCCCTCCCACCAATATTTTTCAAAAGTCTATAGCTGTTTCCTTGTAGGGCAAGGGAATTAGAATATTCAAATTTCCCCACTATTAATTCCTATTTTCTCCTTCAGAATTTTCCTTGGTAGATGAGAATGAGGTGGAGGTGTGCATAAATTACCCTGAGCTACTTTACTAAGGAAATAAAAAAAATATTTTAAAAACAATTTTAGGGGAGCGCCTGGGTGGCTCAGTTGGTTGGGCGACTGCCTTCAGCTCAGGTCATGATCCTGGAGTCCTGGGATTGAGCCCAGCATCAGGCTCACTGCTCGGTGGAAAGCCAACTTCTCCCTCTCTCACTCCCCCTGCTTGTGGTCCCTCTCTAGCTGTGTTTCTCTCTGTCCAATAAATAAAATTTAAAAAAAAAAATTAGATTCACAGCAAAACTGAGCTGAAGGTACAGAGATTTCCCACATGCCCTCTGCTCCCACACAAACACGGCCTCTCTCATTATCAACATTCTCCACCAAATGGTGTGTATTATAATCAATGAACCAATACTGACATATCATAATTACTCAAGTCCACAGTTTACCTTAAGGTTTACTCCTGGCATTGTTCAATCTAGGGGTTAGACAAATGCATGATGATAAACATCTATTATTATAGTATCACACAATTTTTTTTCATTAACCTTAAAGTCCTGTGTGTTATGCCTATTCATCCCTCCATGCCCCTCTCCAACTCTTGATCTTTTTTTTTTTTTTTTAAGATTTTATTTATTTGACAGCAAGAAACACAGTTAGAGAGGGAACACAAGCAGGGGGAGTGAGAGAGGGAGAAGCAGGCTTTCCCGCCGAGCAGGGAGCCCGATATAGGGCTTGATCCTGGGTCTCCGGGATCATGACCTGAGCCGAAGGCACTTAACCAACTGAGCCACCCAGGCGCCCCCCCCTTGATCTTTTTACAGTCCCCAAAGTGTTGTCTTTTTCCAGACTACCATATGGTTCTGTCATATAGTTGAAATCATATATTATGTAGCTTTTTTTTTAAGATTTTATTTATTTACTTAACAGAGAGAGAGATCACAAGTAGGCAGAGAGGCAGGCAGAGAGAGAGGAGGAAGTAGGCTTCCTGCTAAGCAGAGAGTCTGATGCGGGCCTCAATCCCAGGACCCTGAGATCATGACCTGAGCTGAAGGCAGAAGCTTTAACCCACTGAGCCACCCAGGCACCCCTATTATGTAGCTTTTTAAGACCTGCTTCGTTCACTTATTAATATGCATTTAAGATTTCTCTATGTCTTTTCACGGCTTAATAGCTCATTTATTTTTAGTGCTGAATAATATTCCATTGTCTGGATGTACCACAGCTTATTTATTTAAAGGATATTTTTGGTTGTTTCGAAGTTTTGGCAATTATGAATAAATCTGCTATAAACATCCTTGTGCAAATTTTTGTGTGGAAATATGTTTTCATATCCTTTGGGTAGATACTGAGGAGCACAGCTGCTGGATCAAATATGAGAATGTGTAGTTCTATAAGACACTGCCAAACTATCTCACAAAGGGACTGAACCATTTTGCATTCCCAAAAAGGAACCAGCGGTCCTTGTTGTTCCATATCCTTGTCAGCGTTTGATGTTAGTATTCAGGATTCTGTCCATCATAATATCTCATTATTGTTGGCGACATATTATGTGGAGCTTCTTTCATCTGCAAATCTGTCACCTTCTTTGGTGAGGTGTCTGTTAAGGTCTTTGGTCCACTTTTAATTGGAGTATTTCTGTTTTTATTGGTGAGTATTTTTGTTTTTTGTTTTGTTTTAATATTTTAGTTATTTATTTGACAGAGAGAAACACATCTAGAGAGGGAACACAAGCAGGGGGAGTGAGAGAGGGAAAAGTAAGCTTCCTGCCGAGCAGGGAGCCCAATACGGGGCTCCATCCCAGGACTCTAGGATCATGACCTGAGCCGAAGGCAGATGCTTAACGACTAAACCCCCCAGGTGCCCCTTACTGTTGGGTTGTAAGAGTTCTTTGTATGTGTTGGGTAACAGTCTTTGATCAGGTATGTCTTACAAATATTTTATCCCAGTCTGTTCCTTGTCTTCTCATTCTCTTGAGACTGTCTTTTGCAGAGCAGAAATTTTTCAGTTGTAATGAAGTAAAACTTATCAATTATTTATTTCATAGAGTGTGCCTTTGGTGTTAAATTTAAAAATGTCTGGAAACAAAGTTAGAAATCATAAGCCATTCTCATGTATACGTATTTGAGAAGGGTGGCACAGATGAGTCCTTTTCAGTTTTCTGGCAAGTGACATTTCGAAATCTCTTATCTATGGATATCAAATGAGATAAATTTTTCTCCTTGTGGTTAAAAAAAAATGTTCTCTTTCTTCTGCACCTATTATTTGGTGTAGCATGTGGAGCACACTCTATTTGCAAAATTTCCTCCAGGAGAATCACACATTATTAAGTTGATACTCTCTTTATTTACCAAGCTTGGTCTATCTTCACACTTTTTCTTTTGCCTGTTCATTAATATTTCTAAGGAAATGGAAAGGAAACTGTAGTCTCATTAAATAACCAACCTCAGACCAAGTAAGAAGCAAGCTGTCTATATGGATGTGAGAAGCAGGACACTGATATTGGGACTGATCAAGAAGTTTGTTACTCCAGCAAGGTCAGGATGTTAACTGGAGAAAAATCCTTTGCATGTACGTTTGTTTTGTATAGCTGCAATGTAAGTCAAATGGGATATTTCAGACAGAGAGATGGGATTTGCTAATAACTGCTTGTAGGGGTGAAGGAAGACTTGACTTCAGCATTCTAGACTAGGTCTACTTACACATAAAGCTAATGAGCTAAAATGACAGATATTATGTTTCAGAAGAACTGGCCATCAACAAGCCATCTTTGTTTTGATAAGGGAAAATGCAACTCCAGAAATGACCACAAGTTTCTTTGAGGTGTTTACAGAGGTTCCGTGTAGAGCTCCAGGGAGGTAAGGACAATATCTCATTGATGGCTCCATAGAAAGGACTGACTTTAATAGTCATTTTATTCCTCTAGAGCTTAGGATTTAAACTTTGGGATAGACCCAACGCTTCTGAGCCTCGGAATTGAAGCATGAAGAGTAGAACAGAGAAATAAATGAAAGACAAAAGTAACTGCCTGAGAAAAGTCCTTCTGGGTGGGACTAGTTTAATTCAAACGGGCAGAAGAGGAAAGAAAAGAATGAAGATAAGTCTGTTAATGAGAGACTGAGATCATAATGCAAAATTGTGTCACTGCCACAGTGAAGAAATTAAACTTAATAAAGTAGGTAATACAGTTCTGATCAAAGAACTGAAGTTTGGGAAAAAAACTGTACTACAGATACAGATTTTAGAAACCTTCATGATTGCAATGGTTGAAAGCCATCCATTTGTAGATTAAAATTGAAGGCATGGGAAAAGATGTGATTATTTGAAAAGTTTACAAGCATTGTGTATGTGCTGTCTGTATCTGTGTGCATGTGCTATTTATCCAATCACAAAGATATAATGCATGTGGTACTTTGGGGAAACCATAACACAAAGGAACTGGGGTAGACTATAGCTTCTTATAGAATAAGATATAGGTGTGTGAATGTGTATGTTGACCTAGAGGTTTGTTTGTTTAAAGGTCATATTATCAACATGCCCAGAATTTATTCTCTCTGCTTTCTAAAATAAAGTTGTTTTCTTAAGATACTTTAAATTAGGCAAGTTTCAAGGCATGTACGTAAGACATATATGCAAAAAAGCAAGGCTACTTATTTGGAGGGAAGGTTAATAACATCAAACCCAGAATATGGTGCTAAGGGGAAACTTAGAAAAATGAAATCCTTTAAAGCCAAATAAAATTAAAATTATCTTTAATTTTTTAACTAGTTGAATCAGATATATTTTACGTCTCTTGAAAGTTTCACTTACTTTCAGGTCACAGTTTAAAGCACTGAAATAAAAGCTCTGGTGATTTAAATTACAACAACTTTCAAAAGATTGCAAATTATTTAAAGCACAAAGAAAATGTACTTTCAGATGCCAAAAATGCTAAAATAATTATTATTTTATCACTTTCTTACACCATACACAAAAATATATTCAAAATGGATTAAAGACCTACATGTGAGACATGAAGTCATACAAATCCTAGAGGAGAGCATAGGCATTAGCCTCTTTGATATCAGCCATAGCAACTCCTTATTAGATATGTTGCCTGAGGTCAGGGAAACAGAAGTAAAAATAAATTATTTGGTCTTTATCAAAATAAAAAAAACTTCTGTACAGTAAAGAAAACAATTTACAAAAGTAAAAGATAACCTACTAATGGGATAACATATTTGCAAAGGACGTACCTGATAGAGCTAGTATCCAAAACATATAAAGAATTTATAAAACTCACCCAAAAAATGAATAACCAAATTAAAAAATGGTCAGAAGACATGAATAGACATTTTTCAAAGAAGACATCCAGATAGCCAATACACAAGAAAATATGCTCAATATCACTCATCATGAAGGAAATACAAATCCAAATGACAATGGTATATCAACTCATACCTGTCAGAAGAGCTAAAGTCAACACAAGGAACAACAGGTGTTGGTGAGGATATGGAGAAAGGGAAACCCTCTTGCATGGCTGGTAGGAATGCAAAGTGCTATAGGCAGTGTGGAAAACAGTATGGATTTTCCTCAAAAAGTTAAAAATAGAAGCACCCTATAATCCAGTGATTGCCCTCCTATTTACCCGCAAAATACAAAAATATTAATTCAAAGAGATATATGCACCCCATTGTTTATTGTAGCCAAATTATGGAAACAGTCCAGATGTCTACCAACTGACAAATGGATAAACACACACACACACAGGAATATTATTCAGCCATAAAAAAGAAATGAAATCTTGCCATTTGCAACAACATGGATGGAACTAGAGAGTATTACATTAAGTGAAATAAGTCAGCCAGAGAAAGACAAATGCCATATGATTTCACTCATATATGGGATTTAAGAAATAAAACAAATGATCATATGGAAAAAAAAAAAAAAAAAAAAAAAAAAAAAAAAAAAAAAAAAAAAAAAAAAAAAAAAAAAAAAAAAAAAAAAAAAAAAAAAAAAAAAAACCGAGTGAGAGAGAGACAAACCAGGAAACAGAAGGTTAAGTATAGAGAACAAATGGTTGGTTGCCAGAGGGGAGGTTGGTAGGAGGATGGGTGAACTAGGTGATGAGGATTAAGGAGTATACTTGTTGTGATGAGTACTGGGTGTTGGAAATGTTGAATAACTAAATCCTACACCTGAAACTAATACTACATTGTAGATTAAGTGGAATTTAAATATGATCTTAGAAAAGAAAAATAGAAAATTATTATTTTAGAAAAGATTTACTACAAATTTAATTTTAGTCTTTATTTCAGATTATTACTCATCTCTGAATGGAATTTTACAATTAAAAAAATTTTTTTTCTTTCCTTAATATAAATTTCTTAATTTCCTTATATAAATTCTGAATGATTACTACCATAGTTTACCATCCTTCCTAAGGAAATTATTTAAAGAAAATCACATTCTTAAAACAAAAAACTATAGGAGCACTACAACTTGCTGTTTTTTTGTTTTGTTTTGGTTTGGTTTGGTTTTTTAAGAAAAGTGGCATCTTTACCTTGAATTCTATTAAATGATTCCCAAGGAACCAAAAAGGAAACTTAGAGATGGAAAAGGCAGAAGTTCTCCGACAATGGATCACTTATTGGCACTTTCAGACGGGCAGAGAGATAGGTGAGGCTTCCTGACAGAGCCAGCATGGGGAGAAAAAACACTGAGACTAGAGTTTATGAATATTAGAATTTATTGACAGGGGATCTCACATCAGACTTGGACTCTGAACAACACAAAGTAGTGGCATAAAGAGGCAATGTTGGAGAATCAAAACATGGAGATTTTAACAAGGACTTACAAAAATATTACCATGCAAAATATGAACTTGGGGACAATCCATTTTTCATGTAAGTTTCCAGTTTTCTCTCAGCAACAGAGAAAACAAAATGGCCAAAATCCTTCTGTGAATTGGAAATTAATTTCAAAAGTTTGCTTAATAATTTAGGGAATTTTTTTTGTAACTGCAAATTGATTAATCCCTGCGTCGCTTCTGCAATAAAATGGGAGGCACTACAGATAATTTTTCCATTTTCTGTTCTTGTACTAAAATACTGCCAGAAAGGAAATAATAACCCAGAAAACCACTGTGCAGCTCTAAGGGTGCCAAGATATTCCACTAATGGATCTGAAACAAAAAAGGAAAAGCAGTGCTTATGCTAATCTCTAGGCTATTCACCATTTTGAATAAGTGCGCTGAAATGTGGAAAGGAAGACGATGGTATTTGTCTTTTCTTAAAAAGTAATACCATCTAAAATTCACCTCTGCAGCTGCTTTTACTTTAAATAAAAATGAGTTTTTGGCTGTAACTATTTACTTATCTCTGCCCTGTATATTTAAAACTTTAATTATTCATATGGTAATCCTTCCTATAATAAAGCATTCAAAAGAAGGAGGCAAGTATAAATAAAAAACTTCTTGGATTTAAGAGGGCATGACCTTGTCCCAGTTTTTCACTTCGAAAGGTGAAAATAAGGACATTGAATTATTTTTATCTAGGCTATATATAAAGAGAGTATTAATATAAGGTCAAAAGTACATTCTATTCAAGAGGTGAAATATTTAAGTAAAAGTTTAAACGTAAAAGACCAGCTTCTGAGTAAGTCATGACCAGGACAAGAATAAACTAAAATGCATCTAGATAGCTTTCTTATATTTTAAAATTATTTAAAAGTCAGTAGTGATAGTTGACAATTATGTTGACCAAATTCACTTCTGAATTAAGTCCTCCTTTTGGTAAGTTGGAAAAGTTAGTCACTCTTTGGAAAGAGTTTTATTCCTTCTTTCTCTGCAATCAGTTAATCTATTTAGCTTTTCAAAATTCACTCTTTCCATACTTCTGCTTTCTATTCTTCCTACTGCCTATCTTGGCACCTTATTATTCTGAACCAGTTTTGATATCCCAGAGAAAAGGGTACCAATGACAAACAGGGTGGAATCCTACTGTCTTCCCAGTAGGAGCAGACATTACAGGACCCAATATAAGTAGCAGAAAACCTATCAATCCCCAGTAAATTCACAGAGGCCTGATGCTCTCTTAGACTGAACAAGCAGTTCCTCCCTTGGAGGTTAGAGTTACTTTGCACTGGGACAGGGGTTAATCCAAGCAAAGCTAAGACCCCAACCAATAAACACAACTGCTATATTAAGCACAGTATCATATTTGTTTTCACAATAATGGATTGTGATCACTGACCATTTTGGTCACACTATAGCAAAGAAGTTAAAAGTGGGTTCCAGAAACAATTTCCTGGAGTTAAATCCAGTCTTCACAAATTACTTGCTGTGTGAAAAACGACAAGTAATTTAACTTCTCAGAGTTTCATCTTACTATACCTAAAACAGAAAAATTATCTTTCCTGGATGGCTGTGAGAACATGAATTATTACATGGAAGTCCTTACCATGGGCCTAGTACACAATGTGTGACTTTTACACGGTTACATAATTAACCTTGAAAGTTTGTATTTTGTAGTATAATATAATGTGTTTGATTCATTACTAAACTTTGAAAATTTTTGTGATTTCCAGGATTCACTGTTATAAATATTACTATAATTAACCCCACAGTTGTACCACTGAATTGTCGCTTATGGAAAATTCCAGAAGAAGAATTACTGACCCAAATAAAATAAAAATAAACACCTTTAAATATTTTAATATTTATGTTCAAATGCTTACTTGAAAATAAAAATGAATTTAAAACTCCATTAGTCATTTATCTTTCTCATCTTAACATAAACAATATTTACGCTAATGCTCACAAATTTCCAAGTGAAAATTAGTATTCTGTTTCCATGTTTAACCCTTTTAGTATTATCGAGGTCCAACAGTCCTTTTATAGGCTTCCTTCCCATCTTTGTATCAATGTGTAATATGGTTCATCCATTTTTTTTTTTTAAGATTTTACTTATTTGACAGAAAGAGAGATCACAGGTAGGCAGAGAGGCAGGCAGAGAGAGAGAGGAGGAAGCAGGATCCCTGCTGAGCAGAGAGCCCAGCCGGATGTAGGCCTTGATCCCAGGACCCTGAGATCATGACCTGAGCCGGAGGCAGAGGCTTAACCCACTGAGCCACCCAGGCAACTGTGGTTCATCCATTTTTAACTGACTTTTTTTTTCATTGATTTGTAGATATAATTTATATAGTAAGGGCCTGTGTCTTGTTTGTCGTATAATTTAAATATAATTACTTCAGCTTTTAATTTTATATATGAAGCTTTTCATGCTAAAGAGTTGTTACATCTTATGCAGTCGAAACTATCAGTCTTTTCTATTACTATAAAATGATTTTATGCTTAAATTTTCTATATCCAGGTATAAAAGATTACATAAATATTAATACATTTTACTTTCTATTAAAAACATTAATTCACTGTAAATAAATTTATATATGGTGAAAAACAAAAAGATAGTTTGATTTTATGTGAACATGATTTTTTTTCTTCTTACAAAGAATGTTTCAAAGCTGTATTAGATTGTTTTAGGTATTAATATTTCTATATTTTATCACTATAATAATGAATGTATCTTCACAATGTGTTTTGATTTCCAGGAGGGTACAGTCCCCTTTCTTATTTTTAAAAGTAGTATCGGGCGCCTGGGTGGCTCAGTTGGTTAAGCGACTGTCTTCGGCTCAGGTCATGATCCTGGAGATGGAGACCCGGAATTGAGTCCCACATCGGGCTCCCTGCTCGGCAGGAAGCCTGCTTCTCCCTCTCTCACTCCCCCTGTTTGTGTTCCCTCTCTCTGTCAAATAAATAAATAAAATCTTTTTTTAAAAAAAAGTAGTATCAAATATATTTATATGCTTATTCTTTCAGCTAAATTGTGTTTTAAAGCCAAACCTAGGCAAAGACAGAGAAAAACAGAAGAAAAAAAAAAGAAAAGAAAAAGAAAAATTTCTAAATATATAGAAGTAAATATAGAATTTTATACCAGCTGGGCATATGTAAACTTCTAATATAAATTCCAGTTGAAAAGAGTGGATTTTTAAATTTCTCACCACACACAGAAAATTATAGCTTTGTGAGATGATAGATATATTAGCTAACCTTACTGTGGTAATCATTTTGCAATATACACATATATAAAATTACTGTTTTGTTCACCTTAAACTTATACAATGTCATAGGTCAATTAAATTTCAGTAAAGCTAGAAAAAAGTCCTGGTTGAAGATCTGATGCAAAAGAAGAGAGGAAAAGATGACAATATTGGTGCTTTGCTATCTCATAATATGATGCAATCTGCTATTTTTTAAAGCTCAAAAAGTCAGATAATTCTACAATAAGATGTCGATTTTTACAATTATCATATCTGTCAAGCTAGGAAATTAGTATTCCCAGCAGCACTGCCACATACCTACAATTTTGTCAAGTGGCATACTTGCCTTCAGACTGATGAAGGATGCTAGCTAGTTCTGACATAAATTAGCTCTGATTTATGCATTATGCAATAAGACATCTCTTGGGGAACCGCAGCTCTGTAATTATCCTTTCTCCAATACCAACCACCATTTTAGACCATAGTGCTGGAAGTCCTCACACTATCCACATAGATTCCATTGACTCCATGCATCAAAAATGCCTAAGTATGTAGGGACTCAATTAATTCATCATGTATGAAATTCTAGGTCTCTTCCCTTAGGTTAGGTTTTACTTCTTTGACATGTGTAGATACTGTTCTGATGATCAACTTCCCTCTCCTTTTCAGAAGCACTGAGGAAAATATGCACAGTAATCTACAAGTAAAAATGCAATTAAATCAATTTTCTTAGGCAGTTCTTATTTTGAAAGTACTCTACTAGAACCTGCAGATAAAAAATGATTAAATAAGACAATCTTCATAAAAACCCTAAAATCATATAATCTCACTAGAATATAGCCATATCAAATTTATTTTTAAAAATATAACACAAAAATACTAAAATTAATATATTAATACATTTCTATTATAGTATGGTTTGGGAAAAAATGAGAACTATGATATCAGTGTCATTTTTAATGATGTCTTAAAAGGAGGAGTTCATAATGCAAACAACACTACAGCTAAAGAAAAAAAACTCAAGCTAAGATCAAGATATATAAATGTAGCAGAAGACATGAATAGGTATTTCTCCAAAGAAGACCTACAGATGGTCAAAAGACACATGAAAAGACAGTCAAGATCACTCATCATCAGGAAAATGCAAATGAAAACTGCAAAGTGGTATCACCTCACACGTGTCAGAATGGCTAAAATCAACAACACAAGAAACAAGTGTTGGCAAGGATGTGCAGAGGGAAACATTTCTTCACTGTTGGTGAGAATGCAAAGTAGTATAGCTGATATGGTGAACAGTATGGAAGTACCTCAAAAAGTTAAAAATAAAACTACCCTCTGACCCAGTGATTACATTACTGAGTATTTACCCAAAAATATAAAAACACTAAATCAAAGAGATACATGTACCACAATGCTTATAGCGGCATTATTTACATAATAGGTAAATTATGGAAACAGTCAAAGTATTCTTGGATAAAAGAAGACTATGATAGGGAGCCTGCATGGCTCAGTGGGTTAAAGCCTCTGCCTTTGGCTCAAGTCATGATCCCAGGGTCCTGGGATGGAGGCCCACATCAGGCTCTCTGCTCGGCAGGGAGCCTGCTTCCTCCTCTCTCTCTGCCTGCCTCTCTGCCTACTTGTGATCTCTCTGTCAAATAAATAAATAAAATCTAAAAAAAAAAAGACGAAGACTATGATAGATGGATAGATAAATGAAGATGGATAAAGAATACACACACACACACACACACACACACACACACACACACATCCCAATGGAATACAATACAATGATTCCACTTACATGTGGAATCTAAGAAACAAAAGTTTTCACTCAAGAAAAGAGAGAGAGAGGCAAACCAAGAAACAGACACTTAACTATGAGGAACACTCTGATGACTATCAGAGGTGAACTGGTTGGGGAGATGGATGAAATAGGTGATAGGGAGTAAGGAGTGCACTTGCTATAATGAGCATTGGGTGATGTATGGAAGTGTTGAACCACTATATTGTACACCTGCAACTAATACAACACTGCTCATTAGCTAGAGTGGAATTTTAAAAAACAATTTAAAAGATGTATAAATGTATAATTTATGAAAAAGTTGAAAAAGAAGATGAATAACAGGATAGTATGTATAAATATGGGGCAGAGTCAGAATATTCTTAAGGACTATCACCTAGGAAAGTGATAAGAAAAAAAAACACAACACAATCTAGAATGGCTTAAGCAGAAATAGGAATTTGTCTACATAAGAAGTCCAACATTAGTTCTCACTTCATAAACCACTGGATTCAGTGATACAAAGGGTTCCATCAGAATCCAACCTTTCTTATTCATCCCTGAGTATGCTTCCTCATTTTGGCTCTGGTCTCAGACATCCTATTATTTTGTGACTTTAAAGGGTTACAGAAGATCAAACCTGTATTTTCTTCAGTCCCACAGGAGATGATTACTTCTCTTTCAATCATTCTATCTTAATGTTTCTCAAAATTTTAAAATTATCTTTGCCCATAGAGACTCTGAACATATTTTTCCCTAATTGCCATTTCTCACCCCCATCCCATCCCCACCCCCCACTCAGGAAATTAAAGAATAAGATCTTGTTAGTTAGAGTTGAACAGTATGGTTCAGCTCCAGAGGTCCACAAACCATTGTAAAATTTAAGATTTTTTTCATTTCCTCCACAAGAGTCAATTTTCACCTCCTTGGGCAGATTCCCCATTGAGAATAAGTCTCCTCTTGAAGTCTAAGTGGCTCTGTGTTTTATCTCTAAATCAATGTTCAGGGCCATTTGCTCTTGGCCAGGCCTGAATTATGTGCTCTCCTATAAGTGAGGATGGAGTCTGCTCCACATAAACAAGTGTCAGAAGGATTGTGCAACAAAGGTAATTTGACAGTACGATGATAAAGAGGAAGGTGAACTGATGTAGAGTATGGGTCAAAGAAATGATAAAGGCTCAACACATCTAGACTTTGAGGAAAGTCCTGTTTATGCAAAGCTATCAAGGCAAGGACTGAATTGAATTAGGGAATGACTCAAGGCAAACAATCAAGATTACTGCTATAGGTAATATTCACACAGAGACATGATGAAATAAGGGCTACAGGCCATAGAATGAATGAATGAATCAATCAATCAATGAATTAATGAATGAATGAGAGAAAGAGGGAGAGAGGGAGGGAGGAAGGGAAGGAGAAAGGAAGGGAGGAAGGAAGAAAGGAAAGAAGGGAGGGAGGGAGAAAAAAGAATTAAAGCAACTGAACCTCATTAATGCAGAATCAGTAGGATTCAGTGACCAACAGATTACAGAGCATAAAGGGAAAGTAGAAGCTAGGTTAGCAAAATGAGTGGGTGGTAATGCCTTTGATAAAGGGAAGTCAAGCTGAGTAAATTAAAGTTTCAGGGAAATACTGACTTGTTTATGGATATGGTGATTGTCCTTAGAGATGATCATAAGGCAATTGGAAATTCAGGTCTGGCAAGTGAGAAAGACTTCAAAGTTACTATTTATACTAGGGACACACTGACTGATAGATGGTATTTGAAACTTTGAAAGAGGATGAGATACTCAAACAAGAGATTATGTAACAGAACTTTAGGGAACACTATCTGGGGAGAAGAAAAGAAAAATGTTAAGGAAAGGCAAATGAGGGCAGTGGTGTCATTAGACCACAGTATCAGAGAAGGGGAGGAAGAAAATAAATTCAAAGTGGGAGAAGTTGTCTCACTGACAACAACAGCATCATCAAACAGCATCAAAGTCTGTAGTAGGACAGAGTTTTAATGAAGTGGGTCTGTGTCCATGTGTGAGGCCCACTGTGATTAAGAATGAAACATTTAAGAAACCAAAAGTAGATTCTTGTTTCTCCAATAAGTTGGATAAAGGAAGCACAGTGATAATATAGGAACTAGATGCTTAAGAATATTTGTTCTGGGGTCATATATGCCTAGATTTGAGTCCCACCTTTGACCTTCATCTAGATTCTTTATGATTCAGCTTGCTCGTAGATAAATGAGACTAATAACAGGACTTGCCACACAAGATTATCTTAATGATAAAATTATATAATTAATGTGAAATAAGCCATACAGTGTCAGTGTATTAGAAGCACTCAAAATGTTCAGCTGATATTTTTTTTAACTGCAAAGAAGAATTCTGAGAAAAATTACAATATTGAACATGCGAAGGAAGACAATAGTGAAAAGAGAAGCAGACAGAGATTCACTGAATGCCCCAGTGGGAAGGAAGCCTTAAGTAGGATGAAATAACACTTTTTTATCAAATTTAAGAGGCGAGATTGAGAAAGTGGATGAAGATGAAGAGAAAATTTGACATGGAAAAGAAAATCATGAAGGGTGAAAACATCAGATAACCTTGATAAATCAATAAAGAAACAGACAAGTGCATCTCCTGAGTGAAGAGACTCGGGTCAGAGGCTTGAGGTAAATGGGAAATTATGGAGCTAGAGATGCAGAGAATAAAGTAGGAGAGAAATTAAAGTTGAGTATAAGTGTTTCTGATGGAGAGAGGAGCCAAGATGAATTAGCACTAAGTGAATTGGTGGTCAAATAAATTGGCCCACTGCCTGACATTCTTCAGCAATATTTTGGAAGCAGCAAGCAGAGAAACAGACATGAAGTAGCAGAAATTATCTAAGATTAAGAATCAGCAACACAAAGGAACAGATCTCAGGAATTCTCCAATTTTTGAGAGAAAGGCATTTTAGCCTAGTGGACCGAACATTGCTGAAATAATCAAGTACAGCATATGAAATGAAGATGTACTATACAAAAAAAATGATTAAGGAGCTAGAAGTCAAAGATAAGATGAATATCATTAGAAATAAGGAAAATGGAAGTTTTAGTCAGAGAAGAAATATTCAAAGGTTAAGTTCTTTACAATGCATTTTTTTTAAAAGGGAGAATACTGCGCTTTTTAAAAGCATAAGTATTATCCTTATAAATGAACAAAGAATTTACCTTATTGCCTATAGTGCAGGCTTTTAGAAACTGTTCCATTTCAAAAAATATGCCAAAAATTAGCACAAAGCAAAAGCTAAATTTGTAACTTCATATAGCTGTCCAATATAAACACCACAGAGATCACTAGATGGCAAATAGTTTTTTAAAGGCATATGGGATGGAAAAGGACCAAAACAGTATTTTTACTGGGCACCTGGGTGGGTCAGTGGATTAAAGCCTCTGCCTTCGGCTCAGGTCATGATCTCAGGGTCCTGGGATCGAGGCCCGCATTGGGCTGTCTGCTCAGCAGGGAGCCTGCTTCCTCCTCTCTCTCTCTGCCTGTCTCTCTGCCTACTTGTGATCTTTCTCTCTGTCAAATAAATAAATAAAATCTTAAAAAAAAAAAGTATTTTTATAATCTGTACTACATGTAAAGATCTTTACAAAGTTTTATAAAATATCATTTGGAACATTAATTAAATTATCTTTAGCTACATAATATTATTTAATTCAAAGAGCTCTTTTGAATACATATTCAGGTCTATTAAAGTCACAATAAGGGGCACCTGGGTAGCTAGGTTGATTAAGCGACTGCCTTCGACGGCTCAGGTCATGATCCCGGAGACCCGGGTTCTAGGCCCACATCAGGCTCCCTGCTCAGCGGGAAGTCTGCTTTTCCCTGTCTCACTCCCCCTGCTTGTGTTCCCTCTCTAGCTGTGTTTCTCTTTTTAAAAAAAAAAAAAAAAAGTCACAATAACACGGAATAATATGCAATATTAAAAGAATTTTTTTATGAAAGAGACTCCCTAGAAATTCTAAAATTTCATCAAAATTAATACAAATTACTTTTTTTCAAGTAGCAGTTACAAATTTAAAAACTAAAAGAATACTGAAAAACTTTGGAGAAAGTTGTCATATGACTATACTGGGCATTAGGAATGATGTTTTTCGAGCACCTGGGTGGCTCAGAGGGTTAAGCCTCTGCCTTTAGCTCAGGTATGATCTCAGGGTCCTGGGATCAAGTCCCACATCAGGCTCTCTGCTCAGCAGTGAGCCTGCTTGCCCCTTTTTCTCTGTCTGCTTCTCTGCCTATTTGTGATCTCTCTGTGTCAAATAAATAAATAAAATCTTAAAAAAAAGAAAAAGAAATGATGTTTTTCTTCATATGCTAGGATCAAAAGATATATCAGTAAAATGCCCACAGAGACTCATTGAAGCACTTACCCTCATAGATCTCTTTAAGAATACAATAAAGAGGGCACCTGGGTGGTTCAGTAGGTTAAAGCCTCTGCCTTCGGCTCAGGTCATGATCCCAGGGTCCTGGGATCAAGACTGGAGTCGGGCTCTCTGCTCAGCAGGGAGCCTGCTTCCTCCTCTCTGCCTACTTGTGATCTCTCTCTCTGTCAAATAAATAAATAAAGGCTTTTAAAAAAAATACAATAAAGGACTTTCGGGAAAGATGGTGGAGTAGGAAGATCCTAGACTCACCTCATCTCATGGATACACCAAGGTAACATCCATGTCAGTGTAAATAACCCAAAGAACAATATGAAAACTATAAAACAAATTCCACAGCCAAATGTAGAGAGAAAGCCACATTACAGAGGGTAGGAAGAGGTGGAGATGCATTCAAGAACCAAACTGACTCACAGAAGGGAACTGCAGGACTATTCACAGGAGGGAGGGACACCATGAGGACAAGGCAGGGAAAGCAATAGACCCCACACAAGGCATCACAGGCACAGGGGACCCGCAATGGGAAGAGGAAGAATCCTTCTAACATTTGGCTTTGAAAACCAGAGAAGCCTAACTTTAGGAGTTCTTATAATCAGCAAAGCACAAGACCTGTAACTTTGAAAATCAGCAGCAAGGCTCTGGGAAAGCAAGAGGGTGACAGGAAACTGAGTCTCCACCCGTAAAGAGACAGCATAACAAATAGCCCTGCTGAGATACAGCATAGATGCAGCAGCTTGAAAAACGCCTGGGATATACAGATGAAGATTTGTTTACTAATCTCAGAGCATGTCCTGGAGAGGGAGGGATGACTGGGAGATTTCTCCACGAAAGGCAAAAGAACTGGAGGATTCTCTTCCCCTCTACTGTCCTCCAGCCTAAATATACTGACACCTACAGGAACCATCACAGCCCAAACATTCTCCACCTAGCTTGCTGGAGTGACTCCATCCCTACGCTCTGTAGACCTGCCCCTCTCATCCTGGCCACGTAGTTTTCCAGGGTGACTGCAGGTAACCTACTGCAGTGGACTTGCATGGATCTTGCTGGCATCAAGTGCCTGGCCCTTGCTCTCCTGGGGACTCACCCCTCACACACACACCTTTGGCAGGGGTACATCCAAAGTAGCACCACAAGACTAACAGTGTGTAAGCAGCCCCAAAGGAGCCATTACCAGTCCAAAGTGACTTGTGTCTAAGGGAGAGAGGATTATAACTACACAGATTGGTTTGACTGTGGTCCCAGAAGTGGGCTGGGGGCAGACAGTTGGTCTGACTACCACCACCAAAAGCCTCTTAGGGGATAACACAGGAAGAGTGCCCTGCAGATCCATGCAACCACAGTTCTGGCAACTGCCTGACTGACCCAAGCCAAGCCCATGGCAGCCCCATATTGGCCCATTTACAGCACGGGGACCAAAACCTGCCCACAACAGTCAAAGAGAACCATAACAGATGACTGGAATGAAGGCAAACATGGCTCAGCTACAACAGTAGGGCAAAGGAATACATACTGGAGACACCCCCTGAAGCACCAGCTTCTGTTGAACAGAGGACACTACAGGACCTATTGTTCAAGAGCAGGAAATGTAGCTGACTTTCCTGACATACAGAAACAGACAAAGAGAGTTAGGCAAAATGAGGAGACAAGGAAATGTCCTAAATGAAAGAACAGGATGAAATCACAACATGAGAGGGAAACAAAACAGAAATAAGTACTACGCTTTTTTTTTTTAAAGATTTTATGTAATTGAGAGAGATAGAGAGAGAAAGCACCAAAAGGGGGAGGAGCAGAGAGAGAAGCAGACTTTCCACTGAGCAGGGGGCACAATGTGGGCCTCAATCTCAGGATCCTGGGATCATGACCTGAGCCTAAGGCTGTCACTTAATTGAACCACCCAGTAATATTACGTCAAGTAATATGCTTAAAGGAGATTTTAAAGTAATAGTTATAAAGATATTCACTAGAATTGAGAAATGAGTAGAAGACTTCAGTGAGACCCACCAAAAAAAAGATAGAAAACATTTAAAAAGAACCAATCAGATATAAAGAACTCAATAATTGAAACTAAAAATATACTAGAGGGAATGAATAGTAGACTAGAAGAAGCAGAAGAATAGATCAGTTACCTAGAAGATAGAATCATCGAAAGCAATCAAACTGAATGAGGGAAGGGAAAAAGTAATAAAAAATGAAAATAGATTAAGGGAAGTCAACGATACTATCAAGAATAATAATTTCACATTATAGGGAATCCCAGAAAGGAAAGGGAGAAAGAAGAGAACAAAATTTATTTGAAGAAATAATAACTAAAAACTTCCCAAATATGGGGAAGGAAACAGAAATTCACATCCAGAAGGAACAAAGAACTGCCCCCCACCCCAAGTAAAATCATCTCAACAAAGTCAAAGACATATACTAATTTAAAAAGCAAAAAAGTGGTGATTAAGAGAGATTTTTTTTAAATATTTTATTTATTTATTTAAGGGGAGAGAGAGAGTACAAGTAGGGAGAGGAGAAGAGGGAAAGAGAATGAATCTCAAGAAGACTCCACACTGAACCTGACACAGGGCTCGATCTTACAACCCTGAGATCATGACCTGAAATGAAATCAAGAGTCGGACACTTAACATACTGGGCCACCCAGGTGCCCCAATAAAGGGAGAAATTTAAAAACAGGAAGAGAAAATAAAATAGTTACATACAAGGAAAACCCCATAAGGCTAGCAACTGATTTAACAGCAGAAACTTTGCAGGCCAGAGAGAATGGTATGATATATTCAAAGTGCTGAACAACAACAACAACAACAACAACAAATATGCAGCCAAGAATACCCAGCAAGGCTATGATTCAGAAATTCAGAAAGATTCAGAAAGAAGAAACAATTAAGAGATTCCAACACAAACAAAAGTTAAAGCAATTCATCACCACTAAGTCAGTCTTACTAGAAATATTAAATAGGACTGTTTGAGAGGAAAGGTAAGATCATAAGCAGGAATAAGAAAAGTAAGGAGCACAAAAGCAGGGTGCCTTGAAGACTCAGTCAGCATCTGACTCTTGATTTTGGTTCAGGTCCTGATCTCAGGGTCACAGGATCAAGGCCCACTTTGGGCTTTGGACTGGGCAGGGGGCCAGCTTAAGATTCTCTCTCTCCTTCCCCATCTGCCCCTCCTCTCTCTTCTTCTCTCTCTCCTCTCTAAAAAAAAAAAAAAAAAAAAAAAAAAAAAAAAAAAAAAAAAAAAAAAAAAAAAAAAAAAAAAAAAAAAAAAAAAAAAAAAAAAAAAAAAAAAAAAAAAAGAAAGAAAGAACAGAAAAGAAAAGAAAAAGAAAAAAAAAGATACAAAAACAAACAAAAACAAAAACAAAACCACCATGCACAAGAGAGCAAGAGAAGAAAGAACTACAAAAATGATGATAAAGCAAGTAACAAAAGGGCAATAAATACATACCTATCAATAATTACTTCAAATGTAAATGGACTAAAGGCTCCAACTAAAAGATACAGAGTGAGAGAATGGATTTGAAAAGCAAGAACCATCAATATACTGTCTACAAGTGCACATTTCAGACTGAATGACACGCACAGATTCAGAGTAAAGGAACAGAAAAGCATTTCCTGCACAAAAGGAACTGAAAACAAAGTGGGAGTATCAATTTTTATATTGGACAAAATAAACTTTTTTTTTTTAAAGATTTTATTTATTTGTTGGAGAGAGAGAAAGCATGTGCACAAATGGGGAATGGCAAGCAGAGAGAGATGAAGGTTCCACACTGAGCAAGGAGTCCGATGCAGGACTCAATCCCAGAACCCAGGGATCATGACCTGAGCTGCAAAGGCAGATACTTAACTGACTGAGCATCCCCAAAACAGACTTTAAAACAAAGATCATAACAAAAGACATGGGACACTATAAAATCAAAAGGAGAACAATCCAACAACAAAAAATATATAAACTTTTAAGCACACAACATGGCAGCATCCAACTACATAAAGCAGCTAATAAACATAATAAAAGTAATCAACAGTAAAACAATAATAGTAGGGGCCTTTAACACCTCACTTATATCTATGGATAGATCACCCAAACAGAAATTCAACAAACCAACAGAAGTTTTGAATGACACACTGGACCAGATGGAACTAACAGATATATTTGAAACATTCTATCCTCAAAAAGCAGGATACACATTGTTTTCTGGTGCACGTGGAACCAGTGTTCTGTTCCAATCTGTTCTCTGGAACAGACCACATTTTAGACCACAAAAAAGTCTCGACAACTTAAAAAAAAACTGAAGTCATCTCACACATCTTTTCTAACCAAAATGCTGTGAAACTAGAAATCAACCACAAGAAAAAATCTGGAAAGAACACAAATAAGTGGAGGTTAAATAACATGCTACTAAACAATGAATGGGTCAAGAAATCAAAGGGGAAATAAAAAAAAAAAAAAAACCCACATGAAAACATAATGGTCCAAAATCTTTGGAATGCATTGAAAGTAGTTCTAAGAAGGAAGTTGATAGCAATATAGACCTACCTCAGGAAGTAGGAATAATTTCAAATAAACAACTTAATCTTACACCTAACAGAGTTAGGAAAAGAAGAACAAACAAAACCTAAAACAAGTATTAAGAAGAAAATAATAGAGATTGGAGCAAAAATAAATGTAAAATTAAAAAAAAATAAGACAGATAATGAAACCAGGAGTTGCTTCTTTGAAAAGATCAACAAAATTGATCAAACTTCATCCAGATACATCAAAGAGAGAGAGAGAGAGAAGATTCAAAATCAGAAATGAAAAAGGAGAAATAGCAACTGGCATCACAAGAACACAAAGGAATATAAGAGATTATGAAAAAATATATGCCAACAAATGGGACAATCTAGAAGAAATGGATAAATTCCTAGAGACATATAACATCTCAGAACTTAATCCAGAAGAAAAAGTTGCTACACTGCAAAAAGAGACAACTTACTGAATGGCAGAAGATATACCCAATAAGGGTTAGTATCCAAAATATATAAAGAACTTACATAACTCAATATCCCAAAACCAAATAATCCAATTAAAATTGGGCAGAAGACATGAAAAGATATTCCCCCAATGAATACATGCAGATGGCCAACAGACACATGAAAAGACGCTACCATCACTCATCATTAAGGAAATGCAAATCAAAACTACGAGGTATCACCTCATATCTGTCAGAATGGCTAAAATCAAAAACAAAAGTAGTAAGCGTTGGCAAGGATATGAAGGAAAACCAACCGGCACTACTGGTAGGAAGGTAAACTGGTACAGCCACCATGGAAGACAGTATGGAAGTTGCTAAAAAAATCAAAAATAGAATTATCACAAGCTCTAGTAATTCCACTACTGGGTATTTACCAAAGAGTACAAAAACATTTATTTGAAATGATATATGCACCCCTATGTTTACTGTACCATTATTTACAATAACCAAATTATGGGACAACAGCCCAATTGTCCATCAATAGATGAATGGATAAATAAGATGTGGGGGACCTTAATATGAGACAAGATTCCATCAAAATTATTGAGGAGAACACAGGCAGCAACCTCTTCCACCTCAGCCACAAGAACTTCCTAGAAACATCACCAAAGGCAAAGGAAGCAAGGGCAAAAATGAACTATTGGGACTTCATCAAGATCAAAAGCTTTTACACAGCAAAGGAAACAGTCAACAAAACCAAAAGACAACTGACAGAATGGGAGAAGATATTTGCATATAATATTCAGATAAAGGGCTAGTATCCAATATCTATAAAGAATTTATCAAACTCAACACCCAAAAAACAAACAATCTAATCAAGAAATCGGCAGAAGACATGAACAGACATTTCTCCAAAGAAGACATCCAAATGGCCAACAGACACATGAAAAAGCACTCAACAAGACTCAGCATCAGGGAAATACAAATCAAAACCACAGTGAGATACCGCCTTACACCAGTCAGAATGGCTAAAATTAAGAAGTCAGGATGTTGGCAGATGTTGGCAAGGATGGGAGAAAAGGGAACCCTCCTAAACTGTTGGTGGGAATGCGAGCTGGTGCAGCACTCTGGAAAACAGTATGGAGGTTCCTCAAAAAGCTGAAAGTAGAGGCGCCTGGGTAGCTCAATCATTAAGTGTCTGCCTTCAGCTCAGGTCATGATCCTAGGAGGGCTCCCTGCTCGGCAGGAAGCCTGCTTCTCTCACTCCCTGTGCTTGTGTTCTCTCTTTAGCTGTGTTTCTCTCTGTGAAATAAATAAATAAAATCTTAAAACTAAATTAAAAAAAAATTTTTTTTAAGATTTTATTTATTTATTTGACAGAGAGAAACACAGCTAGAGGGAACACAAGCAGGGGGAGTGAGAGAAGGAGAAGCAGGCCTCCCACCGAGCAGGGAGCCTAATGTGGGGCTCGATCCCAGGTCTCCAGGATCATGACCTGAGCTGAAGGCAGTCGCAGCTGAAAATATGGAGGTTCCTCAAAAACTTGAAAAGTTGAAAATACCCTATCACCCAGCAATCACACTACTGGATATTTACCCTAAAGATACAAATGTGGTGCTCTGAAGGACACATGCACCCAAATGTTTATAGCAGAGATGTCTATAATAGCCAAACTATGGAAAGAACCTAGATGTTCATCAACAGATGAATGGACAAAGAAGATGTAGTGTGTACACACACACACACACACACACACACACACACACACACACTATGTAGCCATCAAAAGGAATGAAAATACTATGTAGCCATCAAACGGAATGAAAGTCTGACATCTGCAATGACATGAATGGAACTGGAGAGTAGTATGCTGAGCAAAGTCAGTCAATCAGAAAGACAATTATCATATGATCTCCCTTATATGAGGAATTTGACAGGCAGGGTAGGGGGTCAGGGGGTGGTAGGGAGGGAAAAAATGAAACAAGATGGAACCAGGGAGGTTCCAGACAAACAAACTGTTCCAGACAAGCAGTAAGAGACTCTTAACTTCAGGAAACAAACTGAGGGTTGCTGGGAGGTAGGGGAGAAGGGATAGGGTGGCTGGGTGATGGATATTGGGGAGGGTATGTGCTATGGTGAGTTCTGTGAATTATGTAAGACTGATGATTCACAGACAAACAATACATTGTATGTTAATTTAAAAAAAAGAAGATATGGAGGATTTGTGTGTATTTATAGATATTGAATATTAGCCACAAAAAAAAATGAAATCTTGCCATTTATAACAATAGGGATGTTTGAATGTATAGGGTATAATGCTAAGTGAAATCAGTCACAGAAAGCAAATACAGTACGATTTCACTCAAATGTAGAATTTTTAAGATTTATTTGTCATAGAGAGAAAGAGTACACAAGGGGGAGGAGCAGCAGGAAGTGGGAGAAACAGGCTCCCTGCTGAGCAAGGAACCGGATTTGGGACTTGATCCAGGGACCTTCAGACCATGACCTGAACCGAAGGCAGACACTTAACCAACTGAGCCAACCAGGCATCCCACTAATTTGTGGAATTTAAGAAACAAAGCAAACAATCATAAGGAACAAAAATAGAGAGAGGCAAACTAAGAAACAAACTGTTAACTAAGAATTAATGATGACCAAAGGGGAAATTGATGGGGGAATGTGTGAAGGGGATTAAGAGTACATTTATCATGTGGCACCTGGGTGGCTCAGTTGGTTAAGCATTTGACTTTGGCTCCGATCATGATCCCAGAGTTCTGGGGTCAAGCCACATGTTGGGTTCCCTACTCAGTAGGGAGCATGCTTCCCTCTCTCTGCTCCTCTCTGAGCTCATCTCTCTCTCTCACTCTCAAATAAATAAAATTTTTAAAAAGTACGCTTATCAGGATGGAGGCCTGAGTAATGTATGGAATTGCTGAATCACTATACCATATGCCTAAAACTAATAAAACTAATATAACACTGTATATTAATTATACTGGAGTTAAAATTTTAAAAAGGACACAATAAAAACCATAAATCCTAGGGTGCCTGGGTGGCTCAGTCATTAAGCATCTGCCTTCAGTTGGGTCATGATCCTGGAGTCCCGGGGTCGAGCCCTACATTGGGCTCCCTGCTCCATGGGAAGCCTGCTTCTCCCTCTCTCACTCCCCCTGCTTGTGTTCCCTCTTTAGCTGTGTTTCTCTCATCAAATAAATAAATAAAACCTTAAAAATAAATAAATAAATCTTTTAGTCCATGTAAAAGAAAAATGTAATTAAGAATAGATATAAATTTTTGCTTACAATGTTAGGAGATTCTCAGATTTCCCTATACTTTTGGGTTGTAGTTTGTAAATTGCTAAACACTGCCTCACAATGTCCTCCTGTGAAAAGCTATGCACCCAAAAAGTAGTTGGATGATTTCTTATCAAAATATCAACAAAATCATCTAAAGAAAAAGAAAAGCGCAGATTGAGAATCAAAAGTTCAGAAGAAGCGGAAAACTGAGTATCAATAAGATAAGCTGTGCTCATCTTGGACATTCTTTTGCCTTTCCATTTGTCCAAGTTGGTTTTGAAGTATTCTCGATTTCTGACAGATTTTTTTTTTATAAAGATTTTACTTATTTGACAGAGAGAAACACAGCCAGAGAGGGAACAGAAGCAGGGGGAGTGAGAGGGAGAAGCAGGCTTCCCGCCAAGCAGGGAGCCCGATGTGGGACTCAATCCTGGGTCTCCGGAATCATGACCAGAGCCGAAGGCAGTCGCTTAACCAACTGAGCCACCCAGGCGCCCCTCTGACAGATTTTTTTTAAGTGATAGCATTTTAATTATACTTTTTCCTTTGAGAGCATTTTAGTTATACTTTTTCCTTTTTGTTTTCTGTTACTATCCCATTGATTTTAACCTGAAAATCTATGTTTATTCTTTTTAGATATTTTATAATTGGAATTATAATTGGAGATATTTTATAATTGCAATCAAAAAGGACACCTGCCCAGGCATTGTTTTGGAAGAGTCTTTGTATCATAAAAACTCACACACACAAACTTTTTTTGAAAGAGTACATATGTGTGCCTTGTGTCAGTGTGATGGTCTGTGCAACCTCGGCATCCATTCTTGTAACTCACACTGATAAGGTCCCACGGAAAACACTTCTGCGCAGTTCCTCACCAGTGTGCTCAAAAATAAAGATGACTCTTTATGAATGTCATGAAGGTTTATGGGTTGTTCTGCGGCTAATATCAGAGATGAATACTGCTTTAAACCTCAATGAGGATTTGAATGGGATTAATACTCTAGGAAAGGGAAGAACAAATTAAATTGTCCTAAATCCTTCCTTTCAGTTGTGATGAATGCTATAAATTCTTGCCTCAAGATTCATTTCCCTGGTATTCTTAGAATTCTAGAACACACTAAGATGAGAAATTTTATTTTTATGAAAATATTTAATAGAATAAAATTAAATTTTGAAAACTGATTTTAAAATGTTCACTTTCTTTTAAAAATATCATTTGTCCTTTAATTTTAATACATAACTTTAAATACTTTCAAGGGAAAATAACTTTAATGATGTTATATAAATTAATTCTTCTGTTTTTAATATTTTCACTTATTTCTATTTGTGATGAAAATATATTTAAATTTTATACACTTTTTAATTGCTTAGATTTGTTTCTTACTGTAACAAAAAGTGATTATAATAATAAAATTAAGCATTTTGTTAAAATTAAAGTCAATTCATGGAAAGCATAATTAATAAATTTGGTTATTTGATTCTGGTACATAAGCTCCTGATTTTCATAACTGTTTCACAAATTGTACTTTTTCTCATTGTAATTTCTCATTTCACATTTCATCCTCTTTGGATTTCTTAAGTCTAATTTCACCTTATCTGATGCCAACATTGTTGATCTTCCTTTTTCTTTTTTTCTGACTTTCTGGTATATTTTTTGCCACCACTTTATTAGCAACCTTTCATTATTTCATTTTAGGTGTGTTGCATATAAATAACATATATTCTTTTAACCCTTTCTACAAGTACGTACACTGTAATACAGGAATTCACTATATTTATATTTAATATAATAACTGATACTCTATTTTACTCCTTTCAACTTGCTTTAGAGTGTTGTTTCTTCATTTTCAAGTGTTGATTTTTTTCCTTTCTCCTTGACTTGCTCGTGTTAATGACACTATTCTTTTCATCATTTCCTTTGCCAGATAGAAAGATCTGCTGTGCTTTTCTATGCTTTTAATGATCTTCATTCTGTTTCTAGCTATATTCTTACTGTCTTGACAATACTACAATTAATTTTTAAGTCTATTATATCTGATACCTACAAAAATTATTTACCTCACTATTACTCATCACTCCCTACTCCACCCCTCACGGCCCTCACATGCCCTATAAAATGAAATCTTTAGAAACTTTCTTCCTTCCCTATCTAATAGCTGTTTCCCAGAAACTTTAGCCCCTTTAGGTCCAAGCTGTTACTAAACTTGGTTAGCATATATATTTTCTAGAGTCCTTCACTCACACTTATATATTATATATTCCCAGGCAAACTATCTTTACTGAATATCATATATACTGTTTCTTCGTACTATTTTACTCCCTTCTTTAACTCTCCCTAATTTGTCCTACCGGTTTTTTGTTTGTGGCCTTTTTTTAAATATACTTTACTCCGAGACCGACATAGGATCTCCTCTTTGAATCACTTATACCCTGAATTATTTTTCTTTCATCTCAACAGAGGAAGGATATCTTGACTTAGTCTAGTAATACTACATTGTAGTACTTTTGTCTCTGAAGTCTAGACACTATTACACTGCACTCTATCTCCCAGTAATGTAAAACAGAAGCATAATGAGTGTGACGTTTTTTAATTTTTTTTGTAAAGATTTTATTTATTTGACAGAGAGAAACACAGCCAGAGAGGGAACATAAGCAGGGGGAGTGAGAGAGGGAGAAGCAGGCTTCCTGCAGAGCAGGGAGCCCGATGTGGGACTCGATCCGGGGTCTCCGGATCTCCATGACCTGAGCCGAACGCAGTCGCTTAACCAACTGAGCCACCCAGGCATCCCGAGTGTGACTTTTTTAGGAAACTTGACTGGACTTGACAGATTTGTAGAAGGTTTCCCTTCAACCTTGGACGTTAAGAATTTTACCAGTCTATCCCAGAATTTTCTCACCAACCCTGCTCTTTCAGTCTGCCCAATCTGCTACTGTTCCAGTTCAGGGATATTTTAGACTATTACTTAATTTTTGTCTTTCCTTCATCTTTTTTTTTCCCTCTCTCCCACTGCAAAGGTATTATTTACATACAATATCTATTGGATGTATTCTCTACAGCTCTTATATTTCCTCACATAGTATCCATCTTTATGCTTTACCTTACTATTTGCCCAACCATTTAATGAATTTTTTTTCTCCTTCAACTCTCTAAATGATTAAGCTCAGAAATAAACTGTTTTAAGTTCAGGGCAGACATGCTTCATGTAAGTACTTTTAATTTTTTTAATTTTTTAAAAATATTTTATTTATTTATTTGACAGAGAGAAACACAGCCAGAGAGGGAACACAGAGGGACTGAGAGAGGGAGAAGCAGGCCTCCCGCAGAGCAGGAAGCCCGATGTGGGGCTTGATCCGGGTCTCCAGGATCATGACCTGAGCCGAAAGCAGTCGTCTAACCAACTGAGCCACCCAGGCGCCCCACTTTTTATTATTTTTAATCAGGTTACCATCTATCTCTGCCAGCAGTCCTGGGTAGGTGTTCTGTTTACTCTGTTCTTCTTTCTCATTCTTAGGGCACCTTAAATGGACTTCTATTGTTCTGTTTTCTCTCACCCAGACGCATAAGATTGTAGGCGACCTTAGTCCCAATGATGATCAAAAGGATGCAATCTCTACACTCACAGCCAGAAAATGTGTAAAAGGCCTCTGCAGAAGAATCTTCTTGTCCCCCCCCCGCCCCCCCCTCAAAAAAATAATCTTCTTGGTTCTTGCTCATCCTGTACTCTCAGAGCAGGAACTATGCCCAATCTCTTTGTGGCTTGCAGGAAGATCTGGCACAAACATGTGGGGTTACTACAGATCATTGCCATGTTCTGAGCCCACAGCTTTCCCTGGGTCAAGCTCTTCCCAGGATATATCCCCTCCTGGACCTTGTCCCGGATATATTATGTGGATATGCCTGGCTCATATCTGTGAAGACATTTCCCATTATCTCTGATGGTCATAAGGTCCCCTGGGTTCCTGATAATAAGATGAGACTAGGGAAGGGAGGACAAAGTAGAGGAAGAGATGAGTCCACAGGATTCTCCCATCCTCCTTGCTTCTGATGACTAGCTGATGACTTATACTGCTTACATATTTGTTATAATTATCTAGACTTGAAATCTCAAGAGTACAAAAGGGGAGGCTGTGGAATTTACCTAAAGATGGCTAAATTTCTAAGCAAGGGAGTATTTAATACTGGTTTGTTCTTTAAAATGATTAAAAATCAATTCTTACAAAGTTAACACAAAAATTCCACAAAACAATCTTACAGACACAAAATCAATTGCAAAATAATAAACTGAATCTGTTTGCTAATAATAAATAATAGCAGGTAACCTTTATTATGTACTTAACGAGTCAAGTAATGTGTTAAGTGATGAATATGAATCATCTCCCCAACAGTCTAGAACTATTAAGGTATTAAGGTGTCCATTTGTGAAATAAATACACAGAATTTAATGACTCTTCTGTAACCAAAAATAGGATTTATAATGTGATAGAAGTCCATTCAGAGTAGTAACACAAATAAAACCAAAAATAAATTGCAAAAATGTGTACAACTGAGATGAAAAAATATACGTATTTGCTGACCAAAAGAACTAAAATGGAAAAGCATTTCATGATTCTGTAGTAGTCTCAGTATCCTAAAACTTTCAGTTCTCCCCAAATTATCTATATATTCAACACAACCCAATTGAAATTTCAATAGCATTTTTAATGCAGTTTGGCAAGTTAATTCTAAAGTGCAACTGGAAAAGGAAATATAAAATAAAGCAAGAATAGTTTGGAAAGAACCCTTTTAACTACCCCCTTCACATCTTGACCTCCACTAACAAGGTGACCTTTAATCCTACCTCCTCTTTGACTTATTGTCACTGTCTTTGCTGGGTATGAGACTGACAAAGTGGTCTCCTAAGAGACAATGAAACAGTGAGAACATGAGGCAGGCAAGCTATCTGAGCTTGAATCCTAACTCTACCACTACCAGCTGTGTGACCTTAAGCAGGTTACTTAACATTTCTGTGCATCAGTTTTGTCCTCAGTAAAATGGAGATCAGAATTACAATAGTAGCCACTTCATAGTTTTGTTGTAGAAATTAAATAAGTGAAAATGTAAAGTTTTTAGTACAATGTATGCCACAGAGTGCTATATGAATGTAAGTTATGATTATTACTCAAAAAATTCTGATGGAAAGGAAGTCCATGTGTTTCGGCCTTGAGCTTTGTTAGAAAACTGTTCCAGGAATTTTTAAAATTTGAGATGAAAAATAAGCTAATTTGAAACTCTAGGTTCAGCACTTCTAAATATGGCTTGAGGTGCTGACAGTGTTGAATGTACCTTTGTTCTTTTAGTGGGGAGAAAGACAAGCCCTTGAATTGATGATCCATTCAGATGTACAACAATAAAGTTAAAAAAAAAACTATTCTTAAATGATAAATTCTGGAAAACTGTGCAATAAATCTTTGCATATTGATACATTTAATGTAATCTGACTACCCTGGGCCATCTTGCCCTCTTAACACTTATCATAAGGGAACAAAATAAATCACATTTTTCTCTAAAGGCCCAGAAGTTGTTAAGTGAGAATGTTCTAGAGAGGTGGAACAGAGGGCACACAAGGCAAAATTTCCTAAAAATCTTACAAAGCTCTTTCCCCAAACACCATAGCTCATAGGAGTTCAATAATTTCCCCTTTTCATGGAGAATCTGGATACACTGGCTCCCTTTCCCTTAAGTGGTCTCTAGTTCCAGCTGAAAAGGTAGATCCTTTCTCCTTCTTGCCCTGTCTTCTGTTGTTCCCTCCAGTTAATTCCTGAAGTACCTGGTTCAGGGATACCTCGGTGGCTCAATCATGAAGCACCTGCCTTCAGCTTAGGTCATGATCCCAGGGTCCTGGCACCAAGCCCGAGTCCCCGCGTGGCAGGGAGCCTGCTTCTCGCTCTCCCACTCCCCTCGCTGTGTTCTCTCTTGTCTCTATCAAATAAATAAAGAAAATCTTTAAAAAAAATAATAATGAAGTATGTGGTCCAATTGCACTTCTCTGAATATGGACTTGAGTTTTTTCTCCACGCATTACCTGACAAGGCACGCAAGGCCATGAAGACTTAACACGTCTTTGTACCCTGCTTTATGTAATAGGGTGTGTCCACTGTGCTCAAAATTCCTGACTTTGGAGTAGACTTGAGTCTCAGATGAAGGGGAAACTGCTTTCCCCAAGCCATAGAGAAAAATAGGGATATAGAATGCTGGCTAGAAAAGAGGGAGCAACATCAGATTCCTGCAGTTCTGGGATGTGGAGGGGTGTCTGGGCCACAGCACAATGTCACTCCAAGGGTCTTACTGAGAGCCAGCCAAGAACTTGTGAGGAGGGTTCTGGCCACATGTTTCTGCTCCTGATTATCTCTGACGCATTTGCTCCCTTGGTTCAACTCTTCTATTATTCCCCACACACAGCATGAGGAAAGTTCTATCAGTCTGTTTTACTCTATGCTTTAGGACTAACGGGAGAGATCCGAACCCATACACAGGACACGGTAGAACAGGAAAAGTAGAGGCAAGGTAACAAGACAAGAAGAAATCAGTCAACAATGAAGTATCAGCATCAGGTGGATGGTCAAAAGGTAGGACAAGTAACACCTAGATGGACTGGTGTTTACAAAAAAACACATTTAAAATTTTTCAGGAAATAAATCTGCCTTTGGAGTATATCACTCAAACGTTTTCGGCTCGTGGCACCTGGGTGGCTCAGGTGGTTGAACTTCTGACTCTTGATTTTGGCTCAGGTCATGATCTCAAGGTCCTGGGATGGAGCTCTGTGTTGGGCCCAGTGCTCAGTGGGGAGTCTCTCCTTTAGTCCCTCCCCTTATTTGTGCATGTTCTCCCTCTCTCTCAAATAAGCTTTGAAAAGAAATTCTCTTTCCCTCTCCCTTTGCCCTTTCCCCCACTTAGTAGGCTCTCTCTCTGTCTCCCTCGCTCAAAAAAAAAAAAAAAAAGCTTCAACTTCATACATTTTCACAAACTGAATACATTTGTCTGAAGAGCACATGGTTCAAGAAAAGGAATATTCCTAGTACCTCAGAAGATTCCCTTCTGCTGCCCTACAATCACTATCTGTCCTATGCAAGAAGTAAATGGAATCAGATTATAATTCTCTGTATTTGGCTCTGTTCACTCAGTACTTTGCTTGTGGAATTTTTTTTCCTGGTTTGCATGTAGTTGCTTTATAGCTTCAAGAAAACATTCTTTAGTAATACTCAGAAATATGTAAGAGGCAAGTGATCAAGTATTATATTTGCTATGCTAAGTAGAAAAAAGGACTGATATTATTATTTGACCATATAAGAGAAAAAGTACAATTCATTAACTATTACTTCCTTGACAAGGGGCCTGTTAACCAAGCTACATGAATTACCTTATTCTGTCCTTGCAATGACCCTGTAAGTCAAGATGCTGCTGCTACTGATGATGATGATAATGATGATCATATCAAAGTTCCAGAGTAGAGACCGGAAAACTAAAGCTTGGAAAAGCCAAGTCAACTGGCCAAGGTCACTCTAATTATGAGTAGCAGTAAAGCTGCAATTTAAATTTATGTTGTGTAAATTTAGGTAGGTCCTCACGAAAAGATACTCTGCTTGGAACAAACTGTATTATACTCTAAAACATAATATAAAATTATTACCAAAGTTAAACTCAATAGGATGAACTGATCTCAGAGCTATATCTAGGGTGGCTTGGTTACTAAATACCTCAGAATCTCCTTGAATCAAGGTTTTCACTTACTATGAAAGCAATCACATATTACATAAAAAATAAATTGCACATATATATGTTTTTATTATGCAAACTTTTATCCTATTTTTGCCTAAGAAAATAAGCAAGCTTATGAGAACACAACACATGAAATATATTCATACCTATGTCTACATTTATCATAAGGCTGGAAGCAAGTTGATAAAAGCAGCTGGCGTACCAGAAAATAGGAAATGACTTCATGCTTAAATTCCCTGGGCCATTTACAAGTTTCCAGGTCTTTTGCCATGGGTCATTAATATCCTTGCTAGAGGGGAGAGAGGGACAGTAGATGGAAGTAAAATCCAAATGACTTATTTTTGAAATCTATTTTAAGAAGTTCTTGTAAAAAAAAATTAAATGAGAAAAATGCAGAAATTATTGGCTAAAATGAGACTTGGAGATTATCCAAAGGTTTCTTTTTATCACTCAACCACCCTTACTAATTTGCAAGTATAATTAAGAATGGACCACAAAAGTCAATTTGAAAACTGGTTGTCAGGAGCATTAAACCTTACAAGTTGAATAATGTAAGAACTACTTTAAGCCCAAAGAGAGCGGGAGGGGTGAAAAAAGTGTCTTTCAGACGACAATACTGTAAAATGAGAAATCTGATTTCCTAAGTTAAATTGTAAGTAAAAAAAAATCAAAAATGTGAAAGCTTGCCTTTTTGTTTCTTAACTTCCATAGGCACACATTAGCTAATGAATCCTAGAGTGGTGGTATTAAATTCTGTGGGGATATCAACTCTTCCCGAATGTGATGAAAATTATTGACCTATCACAATGACAAAATGCATAAAGCCACATTTTTTCTACCATTTCTGAGAGTCCAAAGATTTCCTGAAGGTTCACAGGAACCAACTGGATCCATCTATTCAGTTAAGACTTTCTTTGCCCGACTAAGATCTCCAGAGCTGGTTGTATTGTGTTTTCTTATTTTTCTCGCCTAGTGGCAGACTATGAACTATTCTGCGGATGATGAAAAGACCCTGATGTTTATTTAAACTGAGCTCCAGGCCAGGGGAAAGGAACTATAGAGTTCAGTGACTTGTCGCCTTTGTCCCTATGCTTTGTAAATGTTGACCCTGTATTCAGAGAAGATTGCAATTTCTGAAAGCATTTCTCTGTTCAGCACTTCGAGGTTATGATAAAGAATCTGATCATTTTAATACGAAAGCATAGCATCTGGAAGAAAACTGTAAAATAGGTAACATGTATTGAATTCCTAGTATGTGGTAAGCACTCTCTGAATATTTTTCTCTTTGTTTTTGTTTTGTATTATCTACATATTTTACAAATGCCTTCTATCTAGGATATGTTTCTTACCTGATGATTTTGGACTTTTAACCAGTGTTTAATCAACTTGCATATAGTATAATTACTGATCCATTTGAACTTTAAAAAAAAATGTTCTTAAGGTGCCTGGGTGGCTCAGTGGGTTATGCATCTGCCTTCTGCTCAGGTCATGAGCCCAGGGTCCTGGCATCCAGCCCCTCAAACTATTCTCTGTATTTCTTAACTACTCTTGTTATCTTTGTCTCCCTATCTGGGGGGAAAACTGACTGATTCACCTTTAAAATGAGCTTAGCCCTGTATTTATCCATTCTATTGAGCTTTTATGTCAGTGACAGTTATGTTTTACTTCCAAAATTTTTAACTGATTCATTTTTATAAGAACTATTATTTCTGCCTTGTATCTCATATTCTCATTTTTTAATTTTCAAGGGAAATTAAGCCTACACTTATCCATTTGAGCATTCAAAATATATTTACTTAAAAACTTTGTCAGAATGTTCCATAACATCACTTTTATCTAAAGCGAATTTAGCTACTAATTGTTGAGATTTGTTTTTCTCTTTTTCTTTTTTTGGTTTTGTTTTTGTCTTCTTTACTATCTTTCTTAAAATTATTCAACTATTTTAGAATTTGGATTTGAAGATCACTTAGGTAGGAGTTTATTTTTAATGCTTTTACTTTTATTCCCTTCCTTTATAACAGTTTTTGAGCTTATCTCCATCCCTGGGATTTTAAGTTGAAATTCAAGTCTTACCATGGTATTTCAGATCTCCTCCTCTGCTACCTCGTAATTTACTAGGTCAGCTGATGTTTCAGTTTCTCATCTGCCACTTCTTTTCTCACTTTCCTTCTCATTCTAGTTCTCCTAGCTAGCCCAGGAGCTTCTTTTCATTACGACCTGCACTCCATGCAAGTAAGGATACTGGAATACTGCCCGATACATAGTATGGGCATCTGTGTTTGTTAAATGAATAGAGAATAAAATTTGTATCAGTTATAGACAACCAAATTATGTTGCCTTCTGTACTTGCTAGGAATTAGTTGAGATGCACTAGCGATCCACCTAATTTTTCCAAAATTCTACTAAGAAAGAAACATCATTAATGATATGATTAAGTCTGTAATGATCAAATTTAAAAATATACCACTGTTTTAAAAGAGAATAAGAAATACATGAAATACAGTAAATAGGTCTAATCAATGTATAATTGGAATCTCAGTAAAAAGTTGTGATACAGGGGAGACTGGGTAGCTCAGTCAGTTGAGTATCGACTCCTGATTTCAGCTCAGGTCATGATCTCAGGGTCCTGGGATTGAGCTCTGTGTATGCTCAACAAGGAGTCTGCTTGAAACTTTTTTCTCTTCCCTCTGCCCCTCCTTCCACTCTCATGCTTGCTCTCTTTCTAAAATAAATTATCTAAATCTTTTTTTAAAAAAGCTGTGATAGAGCAAAAACAAAATTTGAAGAAATAGTGACTATGAATTTTCCAAAATTTATAAACTGCATTAAGCCATAGAGTGAGGTTATACTATGAACACTAAGAATTACAAAGAAAAAAACCCCATGAGTGCATTTTATAAGAAAACTGCTAGAAGGAAAAAAAAAAAACAACAATGAATGGAATGAGTCTATTGTTTTCATAGAGTGTAATAGTGTATACTGAATATAAAATATGACCATAATATATGAGAAAGAGAAAAGCAGCCCTTGTCATCCAGGGGCAAAAAAAGCCTTGGTGTTTTCATAAGTTGGCCCAGTCTTCACAGACAGGTCTTGTTCTCCTGCTGAATGAAAAGACTTTCAAAGAACATCAACATCTGATAAGGCTATTTTATGACCATGATGGTTCCAGACAAGAATAAGATCATTTTGCAATGCCTGAAGACAGACAAATCATTAACATTGACAAACAACAAAAATGACTAAATATTCCTCTATCTAGGCTAATGTGAACGACTATTGCTTCTTCACCAATAACATCAGTCTCAATCTAGTCTTCCCTTTTCCTAGATAGGTTTACTAACAGCATCTAATCCAAAGCAAAGCCTCAGTTTCATAAACCTTCCAAATCACCTATCTCAAACCAAAAATGCTATCTTTTCTGATACACTGTTACATTCCTAATACTATCTTACTCAATAGTCCTCAAGTAACATATTCTTTCTCACCAAAATGGCTAATAAACTCACGTTGTTCAACCACAAGGAGTGTTCTTGTTGCTCATTGCCTGGAGAGCATTGACAAAAAGAATATGTGCAGAAGTAAAACCAAAGGAAATTAACCAAAAGGTCTGTCACAGTTATTTCTGAAGATTTTTCTTCTACTTACATTTTCTATATGTCTATTAAACATGTATTTCTTTGTAAATTAAAATAAGACTTAAGATTGTTAATTTGTGAAACTATTAAATAAAATTACATAAATGTGTATTTATAATTACATAAATGTGTTATTACTACATTTTAAGTAATATTTGTATTGTCTGCAAAATGAAACTACTAAGTATCTCTGGGTGGTGAGTTTTTGGATGATTTACATTTTTACTTTGGGTTTTTCTGAATTTTCTAAAATGTATATATGCTCAGAATTCCAATCCACTAAAAGTTAACATCAGTTATATTTTAAAAACTATCCTGCACTGCTATTATAGATTAAATATATTAAATTACTGATATAAGTTAAATTAAGAACTATGAATGTTTGTAATTAAACCCTACCTACAAAGAAATCCAATGTGTTTGCCTCATCATTGGGTAAGCCCTTACCAGGTAAAATCGTTGACTTGAAGTGGAAAGATGGAGTGAGGAATAAAGTAAAATCCACACATTTTCAACATATAAACAAAGATATAGTTCACTGTAATGTATTATGGAAATTCAACTGAAATATTTAGAGTTGTCCTCCTAGGGAAATAACTAAAGAGTATTGAAAGTTGCACAATACTAAAACCTAATTTTGTTTTTATTTATTGGAACTCAAAAACCAACTGTATCAGAAATAGTTTTATGAAACTGACTTATTCAGCACTAACTCTAAATTAGTGTGTGCCTTCTGATTTTTTTTATCTTAATTACACGCAGATTATTTATGTACTCCATGTGACTCCAAGTTGTTACTTTCAAAAGTTAGGCTGATGACCTATGACATTATTATTAATGCATACCTCTTGCAGCTTTTTTTTTTTTTTACATACAATAAGTATGTACTTTTATCTTGTCACATATGATGGCTCTTTTCCAGAGCATATTAGCAAGTATTATACTACACATCAAATGTTCATATTTACAACTAGTAAAATTAAATACGAAATTAGATCAAAATTTTTCTGCATTATTCCCACTATAAAAAAGAAACTATTTTACTATTGCATTCCTAAAAACAGCCACACATTATACCACATTCTAACATAATATAGTTTAGTAATCTTGAAACACTAAGCTTTAATAAGTTAGGACCAGAGCACTCAAGGAAAATGTCACCTGTGCCTAAAATCATTACAGACATAATGATAATGAGTGACATCCTCAAAACTACTGTGCAAAGGGATTTATTTTTACCTAAGGAAAAAACTATAGTGTCAGTGGGGAAGGGATATATTAGCATTATTAATGCATACCTCTTGCAGCTTTTTTTTTTTTTACATACAATAAGTCAAGAGTCTTAAAAGTCCATTCATTTACTTGCTGCTGAAGAGTGGAAAGTCATTAAGAATTTTACATTTAGTAACACTTTGTAAATTATTCTAATTATGTTTTATGAATCATTCAATATTTGGAAATAAAGCTTAGCTTTTTCCATGACATTTTTCCAAATCTGTACACTCGTTATAAGAATGTATAGTTCCACATTTTATCAAAACAAATATAGTTAAGATGCTCACTTGGTATTACAAACTATCCAAAATGACCAATTAACTCAACAGTTATGGAAAGACTTAACAAGACTTTGGAAATGCTTGTTGAAATGTTGGTAAGGAAGCAGAAAAAGGGGAACTCTCTTGCACAGCTGGTATGAATACAAGCTGATACAGCTACTTTGGAAAACAATATCGAGGTTCCTCAAAGAGTTAAAAATAAAGCTACTCTATGACCCAGAAATTGCACTACTAGGTATTTACACAAAAGATACAAACATAGTGACCCCAAGGGGCACCGGTACCCCAATGTTTATAGCAACAATGTCCACAATAGCCAAACTAGAGAAAGAGCTTCGATGTCCAGCAACAGAAAATGGATGAAGATGTGGTATGCATATATATGTATATATACATACACCCATATACGTACAATGGAATACCGCTCAGCCATCAAAAAAAAAAAATGAAATCTTACCATTTGCAATGACATGGAACTAGAGGATACTATGCTAAGTGAAATAAATCAATCAGAGAAAGACAATTATGACTTCACTTGTATGTGGAATTTAAGAAACAAAACAAAGGATTATAGGGGAAAAGAGAGAAAAACAAAATAAAATGCAATAAGAGAGGGAGACTAACCATAAGAGATTCTTAACTACAGGGAACAATCTGAGAGTTGCTGGAGGCCAGAAGGTGAGGAACATTAAGGAGGGCATTTATGTAATGACCACTGGGTGTTATATGCAACTGATGAATCACTAAACTCTACCTCTAAAACTAATAATATACTGTATGTTAATTGAATTTAAATAAAAATTTTTAAAAAGAAAAATATATCAAGATTAAAGCCCAGGAAAGAAAGAAAGAAAGAAAGAAAGAAAGAAAGAAAGAAAGAAAGAAAGAAAGAAAGAGGAAGGAAGGAAGGAAGGAAGGAAGGAAGGAAGGAAGGAAGGAAGGAAGGAAGGAAGGAAAGAAAGAAATGCTTGATTTTAGGATGAGACCAACACTAATGGAAATTAAGTAGTAGAAATAATTAAAAACTTTTATTTTTTTCTACCATCTTTTTTTTCCTTTTCTTTATCTATTTATACAGATTCATAACATTTCAAAAGGGCATGAGAGGAATGGCATCACATTAGTTTTATACCTACAAGGTGAGAGAAAAGACCTAGAAACAAGCAGAATTATCACTGTCTGGTTTTACATACAGTTATTCATTGAGTGGAAGTTGGCCAGACCTCACAGATTGTAAAGAGAGTGGGTCCTTTGACTTTCCAACAACTTTTTATACAGCAAGCTGACTGAACAAAGAAAAGACACAGCCTATTTCCCAACCAGAGTTGAAGTTCCCCCAGGGTAGGAATTTTGTCTCAACCACAAATCATTTGTCTCAGAGCCTCTAATAAAATGTTGAATGCATAGAAACTTCTCATTTGGTTGAAATACTTTTCTAATAAGTTGAGAAACATGAAAAGTAGGTAGAAGAAAGGTGACCATTAATTTCTAAGAGAACTGCAGCAGGTGTCTGTTAATTATTTTAAGGAATTTCCACTTAATACACACTTAACCCTCCATAAGCATAACACATGATTAAAGTGATTTATGGGGGAAATTCTATTTCCTGAGAAAAACTTTGGTGAATATATGATTTCTCTATGAATTTCTGGTTTAGTAATTCAAAGACAGACATAAACACATGAGAGAAAAATCTTAGTTTTGATAACACAGAATTTCATGAAGAGTTTAATAATCCACGATGTGTATTGTACAGAGTGTACTATATGAAGGAAATGTGAAAAGTGTGATGTTCATAATGGATAAGCAGAAATTACAGAAATATCAATATAGAGTGAATGGAAATAGATGCTGACTCAGGAATAAGTTTAATATAAATGCCTCTAGTTGCTTGTCCTCTCTACTTTGGGAGCTGCTTTGAGAGCACAGAATATAACAGGAGTTTTAGACCGGAAACTCACTATAACCCAATATAAAAAGAAGGTAAAGACAAAGATAAAGTACAGCAAAACAATGTTTATTGGGCTTTTTTAAAAAGGAAAACATTGTCAGTGTTTAAATGTATGTGTAGATCTAGGCATATCTACATAGCTTATAAATATGTACACACACATACATGCATGCACATTATATTTCCATGTGTTTTAAAGTATATGGTCCTGGGACACCTGGGGAAGTCAGTTGGTTAAGCATTGGTTCCTGGTTTCAGCTTAGGTCACGATCTGGGGGCATGGGATCAAGCCACGCATTGGGCTCAGCATGGATTCTGCTTCTCTCTCCACCCTCCCCACCCCATCCCTCTGCCCTTCCCCCTGCTTGTACCCTCTAAAATAAATAGATAAATACTTTTTAAAAATAAAAATAAAGGGATGCCTAGGTGGATCAGTAGGTTAAGCATCTACCTTCAACTCAGGTCATAATCCCAGGGTCCTGGGATCAAGTCCTTCATCAGGAGCCTGCTTCTCCCTCGGGGCCTTGCCTCTTTCTCTCTCTCTCTCTCCTCTGACAAATAAATAAAATTTAAACAAAAATCCTTTTTAATTAAAAAAAAAGGATGTGCTCCTGTGTGCTGCCTTGCTTAAAGACTATCCTTCCCTTTTTAGTTTTGTTTTCCATCATGTATAAAGTTTAATAGTTTTCGCTGAAACCCAATAACTAAATATTATAAATGCACAATACCACAGCACAATTAAGGAAACTGAAGTTATCCAAGTATGTAGCTAGGAAATTTGGAAATTACTCATGGATATCTTTTTTTTTTTTTAAAGATTTTATTTATTTGACAGAGAGAAACACAGCCAGAGAGGGAACAGAAGCAGGGGGAGTGAGAGAGGGAGAAGCAGGCTTCCCGCCGAGCGGGGAGCCCGATGTGGGACTTGATCCCGGGTCTCCGGGATCATGACCTGAGCCGAAGGCAGTTGCTCAACCAACTGAGCCACCCAGGCGCCCCTACTCATGGATATCTTGAAACAGCTCATTTTTATCCATCATATCATTCTCTCACTTTCTTTGTGAACAGTGAGGGGTCTTTTTAGTTCAACTAATATTTATTAAATCCATACTATGTGCCATATACCAGGTTAGGTGCTGAATACCTAAAAATTCATAAACTATATTTCTACCCCAGAGAAGCTATTAGAGATGAAAGACGTGGACCAAAGTACATATTCAGTATTGACATTTGAGCTGAAAAGCCTCAACATATCCAATAACTGCTAGGTATTAATATATCACTTTTCTACTAGCTCCTTCCATTTAGTGTTCAGATATAAACAAAAGCTTCCTTCTCAAAACAACCAACCAACGTGATGATCCATAATCCATTTTAGTTGCCTAAGTTTCTGAAATTAATGTTTGCCTGCTGTATTTGCTTGCCTCTTAGACATCTGTGCCCTGGTTTCTAGCCTTAGCATACTGCAACATCACTAAAAATGTCACTGATCACCTTGAAGTACAAAGTCTATTGATAGTTTCTGCAGCTTTTGATACTCTTCAACATTCATCAATTTTCTCACTCTCCCCTGAATCTCTGTTTCTCTGAGTTATTTGGTTTTTCTACCTAGCACTCTGAGCTCTTCTCTATACCATTTGCTGTTCTCTTTCCCCTCTCCTACTTTCTGTGAACATATCTCAAAGTTGAATCATCAGTTATGCACTAATACTCATTCCCCACTCTTTCTCATAAAACAGCTATCTTCAAGAACTCAATTAAAAATTTCATTTAAAAAAGGAAACTATAGGGGTGCCTGGGTGGCTCAGTCGTTAAGCGTCTGCCTTTGGCTCAGGTCATGGTCCCAGAATCCCGGGATCAAGCCCCGCATCGGGCTCCCTGCTCGACGGGAATCCTGCTTCTCCCTCTCCGTCCCCCTGCTTGTGTTCCCTCTCTAGCTGTGTTTCTGTCAAATAAATAAAATCTAAAAAAAAAAAAAAAAGGAAGAAGAAGAAGAAACTATATTAAATATCTATGAATGGAGATAGAATACTATCTCTTTGGGGAAATATTCAGAATTTTGCTTATCTCCAAATTATTCTTATGAAAGATAGATTTTAAATTAAATATAAATTATAAGCTTGCATGTGAAATTGCTATCTTGAAAACAAATGTTTCTAAAATTGGAATGTCAATTGACACCCATCCAAATTTTCTTGTCTTCTACCAAAAAAAACTATGAATAGGACAAAAGATACAGACACAAAGGAATACAACATGCCTTCCTTAGTGTCTCTCTAGATCCGTATAAATATGCTACCAAATTATAGATTAATTGCACCCACATGAAAGGAGGAACCCACAGGACAAAGGACCCCAGAGCCACAGTCTTTATCCTTTTGAGGTAGGGAAGGAGCCATTATCAGCCTAATGTCTACCTACTGTTATATAAGGGAATTAATTTCTGTGCAACCATGATGTATTTCCCTTTCATAATCTATTTCTTCCCATGTTACCAGGTCAAAGGCAGGTCCAGGTCATGGCCTTTCATGTAGAATAACTCCAAAAGCATTAAGGTGCAATTGACGCCTTTCCAAACACACTATCAAAGAATGAGGGTTAGAGACCTAGAATAAAAATCAAGGAAACATGTCTTTTTATTCTAGTTCTAGCAGTGTCATGGATTTTGAAAATCCCTGGATCTCTTTACACTTCTGTTTCCTCATCATCTGTAAAATTGAGGACATTAAATCTCCTGATTACTGATTTATCTTCAAACTTCAACATGATATAATAATACTTTTATCTGTATCAGAATCCATAAATTAGAGTCTATGGGCCAAATGTGGCCTGCCACCTGCTTTTGTAAATACACACGTTTTGGAACACAGTCACAACCCATGTAAGGCATGCTGCAGGGACAATGTCGAGTCATCGCAAGAGAGACCACAAAGCCCAGAAACCATACAATATTTGCTATCTGGCCTTTAACAGATAAATGTTTACTGATGAACATATCTATAAATCCTCCTCTGATCTCTCCAGAAGTCGATCCCATATGTTCAACTAATTCTGCTAAGCAAGACTTCGATGTTCGACCAAGTCCCAAATACGTATTTATTATCTGAATAGAAAGTGATATTCTGTTCTTTCTCTTCCATTCTTTCTCTATTCATTTTATGAGGCATTCCCATGGAAATCAATACTATACAGAGTCACAATCACAACTTTTAAAGGCTGCAAAGTGTGGTGGTTTTGAGTATCAAATTCATAACTGCCAGTGGAATCAAACTAAGTTATACTCTGACTTCTTCCACTTAACATTCGCTATCTCCTAAAGTATGGTTTAATACTGTTTTGTTTAAAGAACATATATCAACT